>WMED01001725.1:0-26358 GCA_019650415.1 Pipa parva
GAACTTTCAGATAAAGTCTTTTTGTTCTTGCCCCTCTACCTTCTGAAGCTTTCTGAGGATCACCCTGGCCACTGTATAGCTGAGCTATGGTAGCCGGCTTTAAATAATTTTCTAAGGGAACAAAGATCTGGTACTATATTTATAGTTCATGTGACTTGTGACTATCTGGGGAATTCTCCATCAGGGGCAAACATTACATTGCAAAACCTGAGATACAGTCCAAGGCCATAGAAAAATAGATATAGAGGGTCAATCTTACTAAAGGTCTAGTAGCCCATATCAACCAATCAGAACCTAGCTTTCTTAATTCCGCTTCTCTTACACAGTAAATGCTAACAGCTGATTGGTCGATATGAGTTACTAGACCTCTACAACGATTGCCCCAGTTGGTATTTACCCCGTATATTTGCAACTACAAGTTGCTTAGCTATAAAATACTTGTCCATGGATTTAGACTGTTTCCCTGATTCTTTTACATCTTTTTCCCGAAACTCTGCCAAGCCATAAAGCAAAGATGTTGTGTTTTTTTTTTTTTTTTAAACTCACTTGATTTTTACATGCAACAATGATATGTTCAGGCTCTGGCATAAGAGTGCTTTCCTGGGCCACTAGTATATCTTTGACAGGTCCCGGGACACGGTAAGAAGAAAATAGACCATAGTATTGCTTCATACACATTTTTTGTCCAGACAGCTGACCCCGAGCATAGTCAACAGGCAGGTTCCGCCTGAAACAAAGCAATGACATACATAAGTATAAATGACACCAGATTATTTAAAGACATACTTGTTACTGCCTTAGAATTAGGACAGTTTTAATAGGAGATGATACACTTTTCCTGTAAGCATCCATTTATAGTTTACTGTAACCGTTTATCATCTCAGTCCTTACATAGTAATGAAAGATCTATATTGCTGAATTCTTCCATAGAGAATAACCTCTTGCAGTAGATTCGCTGAGCAAAATCATAGTAATTCTGGGAAATCTTTGGCAGAAACTCAAATATGCTTCCCAAGCTAATTTCATTGTCACTTGTTTTATTATAATAGGTGCATATCTCTGCATGCTGTTTTTTTTTTTGCATAAATTATACCAGATCTTCATCCATCATTTGCTCATCACCCCATGGGTAGCTGTTCATCTGTCACACAGGCACCCAGGGATGTAGCCTATGTATTGTCTGGTTTAGGAACGTGTACTCCAGTACAGCGTATGATTTGTAGTGCCAGATATGTAATGATAATGGGGTTTATTCTCTAAAGTCCGAATAGTCACGTATAGGTGTGAATTCGCCAGCTAAAGACAGTCGCACTGAACTGCTGCTGTCGCAGTCGTGATTTTATAATGAAAATATTGTCGCAGTCGCAACATTACTGCGGAAATATTGTCGTGACTTTACAGTGGGAGAACTGTCGCGGTCGCGGATTTGCTATGGGAATCTGCTGTTTGACAATTCAACATTCGAAGTCTCACTTTAGTGAATAACCCCCAATATAACCACAAATGATATTCTCAACACTTCCTAGTCAACCACTATGAAAACAGAGAGGCCACCTGTACAAGTCTAGAGGTTAACATTGATTGCTCCTATCGTTTACAATTGCAGCTATATTAATAACAATTTTAACATAATTAGTAACAGTGGAAACATGTGGATCTGATGCAGAATAAACTCAAATAATAAAATAAAAATATTGACTTACAAATCCAACATGGTTTTGTAATCCAGCACTCCAGAGATGAGGTTGGCAGTAAACCTTCAAAAAAAAAAAAAGTCACAGAGATTGACATAAGTATAAGTTTTGGTTTAGTCATTTTGACAAATTATCTATGCTAATGAAAGCACCACAATAGTTCATTGCGTTATATTCTTAGGGATGTCAAATGAGTGTGCATTTTCTAATGGTATGCAAAAATAAAAGCTTATGGAAATACAGGTAAAGCTAGAACTCATGGTATTTATATTCAAATTGTTCATATATAGAACCGTATATATGTCAATATATTGTTCAAATGGAAAGGAAAAATGTGTTGCTAACAAGTTAAGAGAGGTTAAAACTAGCTATTGTAATAACGTCTATGAATAATGAGGGATTAAATAGGCGAGCTTCAGATAAACATTTTAGTTAAAATAGAATGTAGATAAAATCAAGCCACCCTTCATCTAAAATTTATCTCATTATCTAACATTTTATTTCTTATTTCACCAGCAGTAGTATTTTTTATAAGCATTTCATTTTAATTTGCTCGTTAGGACTAAAAAAGGCATGATTTGTATGTTAACAATAGTTTTTTTCATTCATGTTTCAAATGATGTCAGGTCTCTTTGATATATTACATCATTTATTTATTATAAAAGGTGCTTGTGATGTCATTCTCTCTCCCCATCACCGAAGTCTGAAGAAATTAGGGTTTAAAGGCTAATAATGCCTTTAAGGTATGATGGTCATGCTAAAAATTGTTATCACATCTCCCACCATGATGTTGCAAGTGCATAATATGCTTATTTTGCTTATAACACAAATAAATAGTCAAGGATTGAACATTAGTAATTAAAAGGTCTTGTTAAAAACATTACTGGAGGTCAGTGATTTTTCTTTATTTGGAATCCTGCTCTGTTAATAAACCCGGTTTGGACTCTAGACTTGCCTATTGTTGTAGACTCCCTATTCTTGGAGATCCCTCTGGTATCTCATCCCTAACATGCTAAGATTGCCTAACTCAGGGGTGGGCAATTCATTTTCCCATGGGGCCACATGAGAAACTAGAATGGTGTTAGAAAGCTAGAGTAATATACCTAACTTGCCGGCACCTATGGCAATTGGTCACACCCCCTGTTTTTGCAGGCTCACGAGGGCCAGTCAGAGATAGTTAGAGGGCCGGATGTGCAATATCCAGGTCTGGCCTAACTCAACTGGCCAAGCCTCTCTGCTATCTTAAGAAAATTGGAGTCCAAGATGACTGCATAAAAGCAGGTTTATACACAACACAGAGTACATTTACAGGTGTAGAGTAAGTGTATATTAATACCTTAAATGGTCATTGACATCCTTGAAGTTATGTCTAGCAAATATAACTGCTGGACTAGAATTTACTGGGAGTGGCAGACGATTGTTCAGATACATGTCATCCAGCCAATACTGGTGCACCTAGAAGAGATGGAAAAATGCCGATTGAGTGTTTTATGCATACGAAAAGAATCATTTTAAAAGGTAAAAACATGTTTCTTATTCCTTTTTTGGGGTCCATGATTCAGAAAGTTTGGCTAATGAAATATTGTTTTTATTTTTTTTTTAAAGTTCTTGTAATCAATATTCTGCAATATTTAAATGTCACTATCTCTGATTTTCAAAGCCAGAATGTTTATGTACCAAGCAGTATAAGCAAATCTAAAGTGCCATAATGGATTATCTAGTATTCATCTTAACCAAGATTTAATAAATGAACCCCATATATTACTGTGTACCCAACACTGGCAAGAATATTTTCTTTTTTCATGGTGGTATTAAGTATGCTCTATCGGTGTCAAAGGTCATTAATCACAGTTAAATGTTTTATTTCCCCCTATCTAATTGTATTCCGCTTATTAGTATATTGATTAAAACTTAAAAGCCTAATTGAGTAGCTTTCAGTATAATGTTTTATAGGCAAAGCTTAATCTAATGCTTTCATTTAGCTCCAATTCCAATATATAAATGACAAAGTCTTTAGTAATTACCAAATACCACAATCTGCATTTTAATTAACTCTGTATACTAATACCAGTGATCTGGAGATATTGTTGGCTTAATTCATGTACAAAAATCTCAAATACAGTTAAAAGCTAATATGTGTGCGTTTGTGTAAGTGCGTGCGTGAGTGTGAAAAATGACACTGCTCTCTAAACCTACTCTTTTTCTGTATTGTCCTGTCAGTAGCTGGTAATCGAATATCGACAATACAGAAAAATGTCCTCTGATGTCTCCTACTTTCAGTTGGATTCAGTTGAATCCATTCCTATGATTTGAAGAGGATTTTTCTTATCAGCGAATTTCCATAGGGGTTTTACCCTACCTTTTTTTACTATTACAAAATGTCAGTGGGAAAACGCAGCACATTTTTATGTTGTGTGTGATTGCAACTGTTAAATTCGTATTGAAACTAATTTATTCACATAAAATACGCCGCGTTCCATGCGCTCAAAGAAATAGCGCAGGTAGCATTCTAGCGTAGTATGCTCTCAATCCAATTACTGTGCTATTATCAACATGTTTAAGTCATGGGCATCCACAGGGGGGCACTTGCCAGATCACCAGGCCATGAAATCACATCGGGAGTAGCCACAGTCAAATCGGGAGTAGTTCTAACCTCCCTATGAGCCCCTCTGTCCTGCCTTATCTTCCTAGTGTTCATCCATGGTGATGTAATGATGTCTCCGTCATATGATGTCTAAGATTTCATGTATATAAACAACACAGTATAAACTTTCATACTTACACAGTAAAACAAAGTTTAGGTTTTTCAAGTCAATACATAAATTTGTGACAATACACACCTCTCCAAAATCCCTCGTTCACCAAAGATGGTTATTTTCTGCCATGTAGCGAATGTGCAAACTGCGAGCGACAACACTTTAAAGGGAAATATTTACAAAAAGTTTTTTTGACTAGTTAGAACTCGGAGAATATCAACATCTCTGTTTTCACCTCTTTACAAAGCTGTTCAAAGGCTGGCAAAAAACCATTATATTCTACGGCAGTGATGGCTGACCTATGACACGCGTGCCAGAGGTGACATGCTAAGATGTTTTTGCTGACATGCGTCATGGCACCATTCATGTTGCACTCTCATGTGGTCCCATAGCAAAATCCGTGACCGCGACAATTTCCCATAGCAAAATCCGTGACCGCGACAATTTCCCATAGCAAAATCCGTGACAGCGTCAATTTCCCATAGTATAACAGCGACAATTTCCCATAGCATTACTGCGACAATTATCCCATTGTAAATCCGCAACAATTTTCCTGTCATAAAGTCACGATTGCGACAGAATTTTGACACGCGGAGCTCAAAAGGTTAGCCATCACTGTCCTATGGAGTTAGTCCTGTCACTTACACACAATCGATAAAGTTTTTCCATTTGATAAAGGATATCAATATTGCTCTGTAAAGGAAGGTGATCCTAATAGCAATACAATGCATCTTACATCTTATTTGTAAGAAATAATACAGTTATTATAGGGCAGTTAAGAGTCTTACCCAGTTTTCCACTTTCTCCCTCCTCTCCAGTAGTCTCTGCTGTAGCATTTCCCCTACACCTCCTGGAGCCATAAACCTCTCTATAATGGCTTTGCTTTTCTTGTATTGGTCTTCTGTGACCAAGTGTTTCATGCACCTGAGATACATCTCCATAGTCTGCTGAAGAGGTGGGACTGGGAGTTTGGGCAAGACCTTGAACAATGAAAATTCAAAAACATTACACAATTTTATTGTGAAAATAGAAACTGTAAAGAGAAAATTATTCTCTTGCCCCTACTTGAATGACTAATTCCTTGAAGACATATACTGCCATTAGATTCAGTTCCTAGTAATTTTAATAAGCCCACTATATATTCATTGAGGTGAACAGTGAATATCTATAAAGCGCTGTGTAATATATCAGCACTATATAAATTAATAAATACAATACAATAGGTTCATTGTTGTAGGGCAGGGGTCACTTCGCTCCCTCCTCTAGCCACGACAACTATTTTGTGAGCCGCTGGAGGAAGGAGGAGTGCACTCTCCAGACCACATGACCTGTCAACGGCCAATCAGAGGTGCGCTCCAAGCCACAGCAAGGTGGCTATAGAGCCACAAGTGGCTCGCGAGCCGCACTTTGCCGACCACTGTTGTAGGGGGTGGAGTATATGTGCCTATATATTGTCAAACTCACTTGTATGTAGTACATTTAATAAAAGACCATTATATGAAATTCAGTTTTGGGAAAAATTTGATATTGCGATAAAAGAATTTTATCTTTGTATAAATTACTATTCAATATCGCGATATTGAAATTTTCTTTATAGACATCGCGATATCGAATATAGCGATATTTTCGACTTTATTCAATTTCACCCATAATGTGTTCAGTAGCTAAGCTATACATTTTTGCTTATTTAATATAGGTTCCTAGATCTCTTTAAAGATTGTGATTGTCAATGAATTACCCCTATTGTTTTTACAGCCATTGTTTTGCGACTACAAAGGGTCTGTGTCACTTGCGAAGACCTGGCATGCAAACAAATTCCGACTGAATGATTGTTAGTGGTGATCATTACTCAGTTCAGTAGTTCAAGCCGTATTGCATATTACAGGGACTGGGATAGCAATTTTTCAACATTTCATATTTCCAATAAATACATTAAGTCCTATGAAAGATTACAAGGCCTTAAATACAGAAATACTCTTTTTTTTTCTTACTGCATGTGTTAAACATTAGTAATTTGTTATAAACTTTTCCGCCTCACTGTATCCTGCTTTGATGTGTGTAATATAAAAAGAATTCTTATGAATGACAAGCTAATATAAAATCCACCAGAGAGGTTCATTTTTGCAGTTTTGTTGCAATCAGTAATAAAATACTTCATGATAAATGGACGTGTGCATTCATTAAAGGAGAACTAAAATTAACATAATAAAAAAAAAGACATATAAATAATACCTTATAGTAAGTTGAAATGTTGCAGTCACAGCTTGATCTGTGCTGTCATTTCCCCGCACCGAGGCAGACCTCACAGCGCTTAGGCTGATACAGGAGCCAGCGCGAAGCTCCAACCAACATATGCAAAAGAGCTCACACATCATCACGCTCATTGCCTTTTTATTGTTTTTGCTGGTATGGGGAGTGTTCTCATTGGCCCCGCAATGAACATGATGATGTGTAAACCCTTTTGCACCACTGATTCAACTAAGTGGGCGGAGCTTCTCACTGGCTCCTCTATCATCCTCAACACTGTGAAGTCTGCCTCGGTGCCTTGGTGCAGTGAAATGACAGAACAGTTCAAGCTGTGACTACAATGTTTCAACTTACTATAAGGTATTTTTTTCCATATGTAATTTTTTTTTTATTAGACTTTTAGTTCTCCTTCAAATGACCCTTAAAGGGGGTGTGACACAGAGCAGTTCTCTACACTGCTCAGATCACTTTCATTTTAGTGTCCTTTTCAAACTACACACGTGTCTCTATGAATGTTCCACCAGTTACTCGCCACTTTGCTCATTTTGCTGTCATCTGATTCGTCACATTCTTTAAATCCAGATTGAAAAATGTCCTACAGTAAATAATACTTTTCACCATGTCTTGAGTGACGAAAAGTATCCATACTAAATCTGAGGGTAAAAATTGCTCGTAAATACTAAAAAAAAAAAATAGTCTTATTGAGTAAATTAACATTTTTTATTATACAACAATGTCCGCAAGCCTCTCCTTCCATTACTCTGTTTTTTTGGAGTGAGAATTCTATATCCGTTCCTTAAGATTAAAAACAAAAAACAAATATCCAATGTACATAGTGAACTGGATTCATTTACATTGCTACCAAAATGTATTTTCTACCTACTTCTAATAGTGAGACAAAAAAAAAATATATATATAAATAAAGAAGGCAATAATAATGCACTTCATATAGTGTAGCTAAATTCCGCGGGTCTAGTAATTAGAGTCTATAAGAACAAATTGATTAACTGCTATAGCCCACTCATAAATCAACCGGAACGAGTGAGAATTAATCATATAGGAAATATTTGGGAAAAATAAAACATAGCTACATAAAAATAAAATCAATGCAATAAGATGACTAGACTATAATCGTCCAATAGCAGCAAAATCGGAATAAGCGAATCCAGACTTCTGTTCAGATAGCTCTCTATAGTTAAATGGCATCTTGGGATAGCAACCTTACTTGGACTATGGAACCAGAAGGGGTTTCCAAGAAAACCATAAGGATTATGGGGAACCTATGAATGAGATAAGAATGACTTGTGGAGATTGGAGGTATGTTTGCTTGGGTTGCAAGAAGTGGGTATCCAGACTCAAATTTAGTTTTCATATTAAGTTGGTTTTGTTTCAGTCCCTGAATTCTCTATCAATAAGGTTGAAAGATAACCCATCGCAGGTGTGACTATTGCTAAAAAAATAATCAAAAACAGGTAGACATATGGCAAGTTAATATTGAATTCACATACCTGTTCTTCCTCATGGTTTCTGGCCTCTGTTTCCAGAGATGATTTCTTTAGAACTGGCATTTTGAATACTGGAGCCGAGAACTGACTGTTTCTACAAAGAAAACATGTATTAGGAAAGTCTAGTTTCTCATACGGCAGTTTCTTTTTTAATATTATGAAACCGACACAAATGTTGTCTTCTGAAAAAAAAACATTAAGATGTTCAATGCAGTATTCAGTTATTTAGTAGGCTTTTTACAGAAAAAAATAATACATTGAAAAAACAATAGGGCTGTGTGGGTGGCTCAGTGGTTAGCACTGCTGCCTTGCAGCGCTGGGTTCAATTCCACCCTGGACTTCATCTACATGGAGTTTCTATGCTCTCCCTACACCTGTGTGGGTTTCCCCTGGGCACTCAGGTTTCCTCCTACAATCCAAAAACATACATCTATGTGTGTGTGACTAAATAGGGAAACTAGATTGTAAGCTCCATGGGGCAGGAACTAAAGTGAATGAGAAAGTTCTGTGTGATATAGCAGTGCTATGTAAAAAAAGAACAAATGCAATAGAAGTGTTTTTTGTATAAGTTTTGTACAATACCAAAAGCATTGCATGTTTCCTACTAAAGCCTACTGTATAAGGCTATATACAGTATACTAATGACATGAGGAGATTTTGCCAAAGGGAAATATTTAGAATTGATAAGTTGCTTTCCATAAACTGATATTGATGCAAGAAAAATATATGAGTGAGTAGTGGAGTATATACAGTATATATATATATATATATTGATGATTTATTAGTGTCATGTTCTGTATCATTTATAGCAGATTTATGGATCAAGGAATATTTTCTGCACTATTTGGCTCTCATTCTCAACTAGGACTAAAACAATATAAAGCTCATTGCTCAACATATATGGATTGTGCAGACTCAAATTATATCTCACTAAAACAGAATTGATTATTTTTCCACCCAAACCTGGACCCGCTCCTACCATTTCCATTCTAGTGGATGGTGCCATCATCAACCCTGTAACCTCTGTACATTATCTTAGAGTGACTTTTGACTCTGCTCTTTCACACACATTTTTTCCACTGCTAAATCTTGTTGATTTTTCCTTTGCAACATTGCCAAGATCCGCCCCTTTCCCTTTCACTCCGCTGCTAACATCCTCATGCAGGCTCTCATCCTATCCTGCTTGAATTACAGCACTGTTCTTCTATCTGGACTCTATCAGCTTCCCACCTCTCCACGCTCCAGTCTATTCTAAATTCTGCTGCCAGAATTCTTTCCCTCTCCCTATAAGGGACAGCCTTTCTCCCAATCTCTCTCTAATCCTTTGCTTCCATAAGCAAAACAAATAATTTCAGTGTTCTCTTTTTGACAGTTAAGGCACTTCATTCCGTTGCCCTTACCTACACTTCCTCACTCTTTTGCCCATACATTCGCCAACATCAACTGTGCTCCCCCCAAGGCAACCATCTTTGCATGCCACACACCAATACTGCCGTTTCTGCCTCATACATCTGGAATTCTATATCCCTTTATCTTCGCCAGGAACATTCCATCTGCACTTTGGAGCACTAGCACTGATTTTTATCACTGATTCTTATGTATAAATTATATTGTATCCTTACTTAGTTATTTATAATTAGTATATGTATTTATTGGCCAGTGTTTCAGCATGTTGTTACAGCTCTTATTACCCTTCTATCTGTGTATGTAAGTCTTCCTCCCATTTAGATTGTAAGTTCTATGGGGCAGGGACCTCAAATCTCTTGTGTCAACCACAACTCGGCACTTAAAGTGATGTATCCTTGTGATATTATATTTGTATTGTGTAATGCACTTTACACATGTCTGTATTATATTTGTATTGCTGAATTGTAAAGCATTGCGCAAATTTGTGGTGCTTTATAAATAAAATTACACATACATTGAATCACATTATTTGTTTTTAATTTTTAAGACAAAGAGACAAATTAAAAGGAGTTGTCAACTTACTAAGTCTAATGTCTTTTTCCACAGTTGCCATAGGGTCCTGTGCAAACTGACAAATGGTATCTTTCCCCCGCCAACTTCCCAGTTACAATTCCTGCCCCCAGTAGGATATTAGTTACAATGATAAAATACCTCATAGTTTAGTTTAAGAATTTGGATGTGACCCTAATGGCAATTATGTCCTGTGCCACCCCATTTATTCCCTGTATTTGTAGTAGAGCCAACTGGTATCAAAAACTGGGAGTACCTCACAGCGTGTATCTATTTGACTATATAAATCAGAAAGACAGATATCTTTATACTGTGAGTGAAGGCAATGTAGTTTACAGTCAAAAGTTTTATGCATAATGTACAAGACGCTGAAATGTTGTCTTTTTCTTTTATGTTAAAATCTGAGGTTAGATAGAAATGGATAAAAAAAAGACAAAAGCAGATGGGCTTTGGTAAGAGATATTGATTGGCAAATGCTTCAGTGAGCTGTTGGCTGACCCAGTGATCCTTATACAGGTGTCTTCCAACAGCATGACTGATTTAAGTGATAACACTTTCAAATTGGAAACGTCTCAATGAATAAATCATGAAAAAGAACAAAACCATCACCACTGTGAGTTTAAATATAAATACAGATGTGGGTACATTTACTAAAATCATCTACATTTTCCCTTCTTGATTGATATCGGCGATCACGATATATATCGCCATATCAAAATGTACTAAGCTTTTGCCTAGTTGAGTGTGGCGAAAAACCCATTATTATGGAGACGTCCCCCGGCGAAAATATCAGCGATATCGATATCAAAGGGCTCCTTTGACAGTAATGTAAATTGTAGCGGTATTAACGCATCAATATTTATCGATATTGCTATTTTTTTTTTTTTGCCATTTAATAAATTAGGGGAAAAGGAAAATACGCCCCAACCAGAAAACAGTTTGTCTAGAGAAAAGTGAAATTCCCAAGAGTTTCTTCCAATACCTACAAAGAGGTTGACTTTCTTTCCTTACATAAGTATTATCAAAAAGTAACAGTGATTATGGATTGAGAAGAATGTATCCAATGCCTTTATAAATCAAGTCATTTGTTAACGAAACTCAATCATAACTATGATTCTGCATTATTTGTATTAACTTTGCAACTCTTAACCTTCTTATTTCTTTAGTGTCCTTTATGTGTTTATCAAAATCATATTTGCCTCTTAACGGGACACTATAGTGCTGCTATAACTGCACACATACATATAAAACTCCTTTATACTAAGCCAGGGGTCGGCAAAATGCAGCTCGCAAGCCACTTGCGGCTCTTTAGCCACCTTGTTGTGGCTTAAGCGCACCTCCGATGCCCCACCCATGATCACAGACGGCCCTTTTGATTGGCCGTCGGCAGGTCATGTGGTTGGGAGAGTGCACTCCTCCCTCCTCCAGCAGCTCACAAAATAGTTGTCACCGCTGGAGGAGGGAGCGCAATGGCACCCTCCTCAAGGAAGTTTGCCAACCCCTGTACTAAGCCATTTGCTGAGACAAATAGTTAAAAAAACATTTAGGGAAGAAATAATACTTGCCGTTTGCTTCCCTTAATTAGTTTTACTGAGAGCTGACATTTTCCTCCCCTTGCTCCCCCTCCTCTTTCTGTTCTTCAAGTCAGGCAACATGAGAAGAAAAAGCTGCCTGACTGCTATTGGTTAAGCAGTGTGCTGACCTTTTGGCCACATAAATTAAGTTGGAATGCAGGAGATTACAGAAGGAAAGCTGACTTGTGCACATGTGCTAAGTAGTAAGTAGGGAAAAATGTCCGGGGGAAGGTACCTTTTCATGGAAAACTGGCCGGTACATGTCACACACACATTTCCTGGTGCGGGAGTTTTATGTGAATTTATAGCTATATATGACTATTTGGTCTTTAGTTAATAAGGCCCAAATTTGACCCTGACACTATATTAAATTCTGCCTATACACGGCTTGTTAATCACTGAAATCAGTGGGTAGGTCACACATAACAAATATTTTTGTCTAAAAACACAGTAGATACATTACAGACAAATGCAAATGCTGCTTATGTTTCGTAAAAGAAAACATTTGCAGTAAAGTAAAATGAATTGTAAAATAAAAAGATGAAAACGATAATATGCTTGAAGATTTCTCGTAGATAAATATGCAGCGTTTTGACCCTGTGGCCCCGGATAATTAATTGTCTTTTGAAGAAAGATCTTTTTTGAACGCTGTATGGGGTATGAAACATGTAACTGTCAAGCTTGCACACAACCTGGTTGTTTTCCCCTACATTGTATATTCATGAGCGCTGCAAAGTCATAGAAACTTTCTTATAATTTCCATTATGTTGAGTTACGGCACTAGAAATGCCAATCATACCATGCTGCTACTGGTCTGCAACTTCACCAACATGTGTGATCCAGCTGAGCTTTAATTGGCATATTTGCATCATAATATTATCACACGCATACCGTAAGAAACTAATGTCTACATATATCATCTTTATGGTACACTTCCAAATGATGCATACAGAAGCTGAAGCAGCTACACTTCATTTTTCTACAGGTGCATTTACCACATCTGAAGATATCTGGTTAATATCTTTAGTTGCGCATAGACCATATATAATAATAATAGATAGAGCTGCCAAAGTGAAATAATAGGAGAAAAAGCTTGAAGGCTCATAGCCAAGAGTTACAAAGGCATATGCAACACTTTAGGGCTCCCTCTTCCTCAATTTATGCAATCTAATCATAGCAGTCAATCTACCAGCAACAATATTTTCTGGCTATAACATGATGATGATCACACACTACTTTTTTTTATATAAAACAAATACCTGGAAAGCATGTCTAAATAACAATTAAGTATGTCTTATTCCAGCCCGAGAACCAAACACAATATATGTAGTACAATGCCATCAGAACCATGAATAAAAATCTGTGGTATAAGAAGGAAAACAAGACAGTGTTGCTATATTATTGTCTCCGGGTGACAGTTCCTGCTGATATTTCCATGACAGAAGGAGATCGGAAAAAGACCGAAACCTTTAGAGACTAGATCGCAATTTGCATTATACTATTTTATTCACTGACTGTTCTCAGCAGCTTGCGTTTTAAACGCACTTACGTTCGGCATAATAGGTTATGTTTTGAGAGAATTCATATTTTAAGTTAGACTTATGCACTTTTATGTACATATGTTGGATTTTATTTTCAATCATTTCTTTTTGAGCTGAGTTTATGGGTCATGATGGACAATATCAGATGTGTGATATACAGTATATAACATACAAAGAATATATATATATATATATATATATATATATAAAATGTCTCCTATGAAATAAATGAGCATTATACCTAGGCAATGATTTTGCTGCTAAGGTTCCATAAAGAACTAATATGTACTGAAAAAATAATTTATTTGGGGTTCTATTTGTAGACCTGATTTTACTCTTACTCGTCTCCCCTGTCAGATACCCAGATTTTTCACCTTATATAGTATTGTTATTGTACATTTTCCTCATCAGCTTTCCACCTTCTCACAGACAAACAAGACCTCTATGCCTTTAGCTATGTCAGCACAGCAGGGGGTATAGCCTTGGGGGCCCATTCTGCTCAGCCAACCAGAGGGGCCCAGCCAGGAAGTCATGTGGAGTCATGTGTAGTCTTCTGATTACTTACCAATGAAATGGATGACCTACTACTTACTGAACAGATTAACTGGGCAGTTTAATGTTTATGGCTGTAAAGTCTGGACATTTCTGTATGGAGTAATTTCATTTGGTACAACTGTTTCTTAAAAACTATTCCAACAAACTGTTGCCTTGTATTTTAGTAGCTAGACCTAAGCTGGTTGATGTACATTTTGGTTAATTACTCCTGGAGAATCCATAATAAGTAAACCAAATCAGATTTAAAGAAGTGGTGGAATAAAGTAAAACATTTTTACGTTTAATCAAATGGAGAAGCATATTTGATTGGTTGACAAGAACATATATAAGCTACTGGTGAAACAATGCCATTTGCTGATGAAGGAATGAGGGATCAGTAACTCTGGACATACTTGCACTAATTATTCGATTGGCAGGCCTGCAAGCTGCAAGTCACTATTAAAGGACAACTTAAATGTAAAATGCAAGTTATGTTACAGTAATAGTGCTGCATCTAATTTTCATAAATATGCAAGCACAAATGTCCAAAATAATTAAAGATGAGGAGACTTTAAGAAAATAGGTTTTTCTAAACATATCAGATTTCCTGTCTGTTAAAGAATGTACTGAGGTACCTCTATGAGCCTGAAGTGGCTTTTAATAAATGTATTAAAAGCTTCCACTCATATAGATAACTTGTGTAAAAGAACCATATAGTATCTAATAATCTTTTGGTTAAATGCTATGGAATTTTTATTCACAGAAAGAATGTTTATAAAAGAATAAACAAATATATACACATCCGGATTTATGTTGTTGATATTGGATGTTGTTTCATATTGAATCAATCTGGAATAGGCATGTCTAAAAATATTAAATGTGAGAACTAAACAATTCAGGCAACATTTTATTTCAACCTATTAAAGAACAATTTGACATTTTCCACCATATTATTTACTGTATATATACATATTTTTAAATTACAAAGAGATTTGTAATCCGTGCAGCTAAAGAAACAATAATGCTATTGACTAATGTGCTTAGCACTGTCAAGAATAATAATAATAAAAAAAAGGTTTGTGTTTGATTTTAAGAAAAAGTAAACTAAACTAAAAATCCGCCACACTACTGTACCTTTAAAACGATGTTTAAGCAATTACAGAAAAATCAAATAAGTCAATAATTCTGAACCTTAAGTGCAGTAGAAAACAGAGGACAGATCTGCAAACATGAACCCTAGACAAGTACCTGCTCCTGTGCGTTGTTTGTGTGATGATATATAATGTAAATCTGTGCGTGTAAAGAAAATCGTAATGATTAGTAGGGTTGTTGATGATATCACATTAGCTTCATTAATAATGAAAAGACCACATAAAGCATCAACTGGATAAAGAATAGTTTTCAATCCAAGAGTTCTAAGTAGCACATTGAGCAAACAAAGTTATTAAAGGCTGTTATAGAAATGCTTTATTTGGCTCTGCCAATGAACAAAGATTTTTTTCTTTCTCTGCATTCGTTTATAAAGCGATCTTGATGCAATCCCTCTTTCATTTAACACACACTCAACAGAAAAGGACAAATTGGTAAGGATTCAGGAATGAAAAACATATTTCCCTTGTTTTATCTTGTGTATATAGAGTCTTGGATGAAAGCTAAATTCACTACATTATTAAATGCTTCATTTCTGAAATACAGTCATCATGATCATCCCCAATCTCAAAGCAATGCTTTTCATTTTCCATTTAAGTTGCAGATTAAACTCTTGCGTATCCAGACTGTTAAATGCATTCCTGTGAATAAGGGTTCATCGAATGAATGAATCAGTAAGCTTACCTGCTGTACTATATTGATCCTTGAGTGAGCTTCACAAAGTATTCTCAGAAGCTCCCAGCAGCCCAGTGTGATGCCTGTAGATCAGCCCACATCCCTGAGCTGTCCATGGTACCATTCCTTTACTTCGCCCTGGGAATATCTTGTGGGTCTTTAGATTCAGGACAAAAAAAGGTACAAGCAATAGAACAGAGCTGCCCCCAGGAACCTCATCTGCCTACCTCAGTCATGCTGGGGGAATAACTCCTCCCTCCCGTTCCCATTCGTGCAGCTTTAAATAATTGTTAACAAAACCAACTTCTCCAGCTTTGCCTCTCTCATTCTGCAACTTTCCTTTGTTGCTTTCAGTGACGATGATCAATATGAACCCATCTTCCTCACAGCTCAGTAAAGGCATATTGAAACACAAACTTACAGCAGGAATACAGTTTTGATTTGTCCAAGTAATAAACCATTATGGATATAAGCCAGGTTATATTCTTCCATTCTTTAGTATCCTCTCTACCCAGGGGAATAATTTCATTAGGGACATTCCATTAATGTCAGACAAACCCCTTTCCCCAAAACAGTCAGTTATTGTAGAGATATAGAATTTATATCTATCCAATTAATGTTATTTTTGTTGCTGATCTATAGTCACTACCATCTCTGCTGGAAGGCTATTCCATGTATTTATTTATTTTTTTGGGATTTGTTACATTGCCTTTAATTCCTCCTTCCTCACTCAGATTGTACCTTCTAACTCACATACATTTCTGCTTTTGACCTTAATGTTAAGATGCTCCTTAAATGCAGGAATCAATTCTGCTACCTTAGCTAAAGTTTTAAATGATCATATTTTCTATATTCTATCTTCTGTCCATCCATGTTTTTAAAGCTACAAGATCGCACCTCATCCCGGGGATTCCATTTCTGTCTATCTAGGAAAAAAAAACTGTCTTCCTTAGCACTGGGAATCAACTGTGTGGACATTTATTTACAATCAATCTCTCTGAAACCGGCTTATATTCTTGGATCTGAAACACTTACTTTGAATTATAGTTACCCCTTAGAATATTGATCATCCGCAACAAGATTTCATTGACATTTATTTATATCTCCCATATCATGATTTATTGTGTTTACAAAACAGGATTTTACTGGGGAATAATAATATCAGGGCATAATATACAGAAACACTCCTCTACTCCATATCATCCATAATTCAGTGATCCCATTTTTAGTAAAAATAAATTAACTTGCCACTATGTAAATCACCTAGTTAATAAAGCAAATAAGGTTCTGTTTTACTGAAGGACATTAATGTTTAGCCCAAATGTAATTCTAATGAAGTATTTCACAAATGGATTTCTGTGATATAGTAAATGAAAATATGATGCGGTTTGTGGAATTGTAGATGTCAAGAAGGCTATGTCAGTGATGGAATATGATTGATGTATTGCTTCAGTTTTCCTTGATCTCAGACATTCACTTGAGATGCTTGATGGACACGCATTATTATATGAATTTGTGCGTCAACCGTTTCCCTTCCTAAATAGTCAAGAACGAGTGAAAAAGGTCTGTCTCAGAAAACTTCTAAAAAAAACATGGATTCTAGTAAATAGGACAGGGAGTTCTAAACAAAACCAGGGTACACTTAAACTAAGCAAAATATCTCTTTTTGAATGTTAAATAATTTTATAGTCCATTGCTCATTAATTAGAAATCCTATATAACCCAATGGATAAGAGATGAACAAGGCTCATTACATTATATGTTGTGTTCTTCCTGCCTTGGTGTGTTATTCCTGTAACAATGTAGAAGAACAGGCAAGCAATCACTTTCTCTCTCTCATGCACACACAGTATAAGTACAGAATGTATAGAAGAATACGCAAGGAATTTTCTCTAAATAGTATCATGGTAAAACACACCGAAATCTTTCTGAAATTCTTTTTATTTAATCATCTTGTATTTAATACGTGGTAATAACAGCATATGTCACTTGTAGTATTTTAGAAAGAAAATAACACAGTAGTATGTTTTCATAAATCACAAAAAATATATATTTACAATCATTATTAACTTTATTTCCCTGAATATGTCTCTATAATTTTTCCATGTACAGATATACAGTATTTCATACTGGGATGTAGGGAAAGAGAGAAAAACAAACATTTTCACAGAACTTTAGCCTGGTCTGAAACATACCTTTGGATTCTGTTTAAATTGTGAGCAAACATATATCATAAAAAGGGTCTATATAATGCATTCATTATCACAATAAATAGTTTGCATGTTGGGGGTAATAATAGGTCAGTTCTCTGATTTGTCTTTGTTTAACTGTACTCGTAATCAGATGAGTCTTCTTCAGACCCATAGTTACCTTTGTGTGGCTCATGAAAATTCGTCATGCTATTCTCAAGCATCCCGTCAACATTGGGATTTCTTTTGTGAGATTTGGCTTTGCGTTCCTCCATCTTAATGGTGTCATACAACCCCTTAGGTCCTTCGTCTAGCAATATGTTCCTCTCTGAGTGAGATGGTTTCATTTGGCACACATTTCTAAGGAAAAGAAGAGCAGGAGCATAGAGTACATTGGCAAGTCCCATGCCGAGGTTGAGCTGGGTAAAACCCGTAGTATGCACAATTTGGCTGGCAACTATGGGGCCCAGGGCATAAGCCACAGAATAGGAGATGTCAGCTATGGCATATACACTTCCATAGACTGATACATGACGTAGATCTACAAGTAAGGCAAGGGTTGGCAGAAGAGCAGTGTCTACCAAGGCTATGCCAAAGCAGATTCCACACAATGGGATGATAAGCTCCCCAAAGTTTTTACATGCTGGTACTGTGCAGGAACTTGCACCTATAATCACCATTCCTATAGCCCCATAAAACCACTGATATTGAGGATAATTGGCAGCAAGCTTAACAGTTATATAGACACCCAGGACATGAGGGAAGAAAGCTGGAAGCCAAGTGAGACCCATTTGCCATTCTGATGCATTCATTGTTTTAGACATCCAGTTTGCTATAGTTGGCTCCAGAAATGCTAGAGGAATATTACAGGTGGTGAGAGCCCCGGCAACTACAGCAATATACGGGTCAATCATTAGTCTGTGGATGGGAGTGCCCACTGGCATATTGGTTCTAGTCCTATTAGTAAATGGTTTAATGACAGCTAAAAGTAGCACACCATCTATAAGAGAAATACTTGCCAGAACTAAGAATGGCATTTTTTTGCCTACAAACTGGTATAGTATGCCCCCAAAAGGGGGCGCCACTAAACTACCAAACGAGATGAATGCCAAGGCTATCCCCAAGGCTTTGCTTCTTTCAGCCTCCTCTGTGTATTTATCTGCTATCATAGCAATCCCAGAAGTGTCTGCAAAAGCAGATCCCAAACCTTGAAGACTCCTTGCTACGAATAAGGTGGCATAGTTTTCTGCAAAAGCAAAAATAACAGTGGAAAGGAACATTACAATCAGTCCAATTAAAAGGGGGATGTCATAACCAACCCTGTCTATGAAAGTGCCACTCAGTGGATTAACCAATAGCTGTAGAATGGCTTTAGATGCAAACAGGACACCGATCTTCATGTCTTCATTTTCTGCCGGGTACTGGGGTCTAATGATGGATTTGTTCCTATACTGATCACTTAAATTGGATTCTTTCATGTGACGTTCACTGTCCAGTCTCAATGTTTTAATGTAATCTGGAATTATGGGAACTATTACCATGTATAACATGTTATCAAGGAAAAGTGCAACACAGACAATAAACAATATGAGTCTCCTCTGGTGGTGAGGTTCCTTCATTGCTGTGCCAATCTGTTTAGTTCTTTCACCCATGGCACTAGACAGTTTCTCCACTGCTGACTTGGAAACCCCCTGCGTCTCCTCTGGAGCCATTATATCTTCCTTTGGTATCTTGCAGCGTGCACAGAAATCTGACCAGAGAGGAATCTCCACTCTATGACTCAAGGCTCACAGTCTCCTTTGGGACATTTGACTGTCATTCAGTAACAAGTATCTCTCACTGCACTGTAATAGAAAACACTGTCATTAAAACACTCTTCATATTTTGTTATCAGAACAAAATCAACATTACAAAAAATATTGCCCCAAAATGTCACCAACTATGCTTTATATTTTGGAACAAATTAAATGCTGAGAAATAGCAAACAATTCTATCTTCAGCATTTGCCCCCAAAATGAATCAACACAGAGAAACAGCAATATCTTTCTGATGGTTTTGTACCAGACATAGGACGTTAACTATTTCAGCATTCTTTAAATCAACATTCCTAACTAAGAATGGTGAAACCATTTACTTAATAAAGCCGCTGCTTGTTATTAATTAATCCATTAAAGCGCCTTTTTTGAAGAGTATATAAAAAAATTCACATATCTATAAAAAAGGGCCAATTTGAAAGACCAGGAATTAGAGATTTGAATTGCTTCAAAAAGCACAGGTCAATGGCTTATTTCATTTAAAGAATCAGTTAAAAAAAAAAAACCTGCTGTTATTCTTGATTAGGATTGTAAAGAAATAGGCTAGTAAATATGTTGGTACATTTGGGCCAGGGACAGTAGAATAACTGATTTTATCTCTAAATCCCCAAATTTAACAGCCTACCCTTCGATCACTGACTTCCAAAAACACTAGTATGCACTGTCAGGGAAGTGATACAATGTATATAAAACACGAGTATGCACTGTCAGGAAAGTGATACAATGTAAATAAAACACTAGTATGCACTGTCAGGGAAGTGATACAATGTGTATAAAACACTAGTATGCACTGTCAGGGAAGTGATACAATGTATATAAAACACTAGTATGCACTGTCAGGGAAGTGATACAATGTATATAAAACACTAGTATGCACTGTCAGGGAAGTGATACAATGTATATAAAACACTAGTATGCACTGTCAGGGAAGTGATACAATGTATATAAAACACTAGTATGCACTGTCAGGGAAGTGATACAATGTATATAAAACACTAGTATGCACTGTCAGGGAAGTGATACAATGTAAATAAAACACTTACTTTGCTTTCTTTGTTGCAAATCAAATCCAGTCTGAAACAACCATCCTTTAACACAGCACCCAGCAGCTCAGAGGAGGACCACAGTCTTTCCCATACATAGGATTTTCTTAATTTTACTAGCAAAGGGTGCTTCTAGATGTGAGATTCAAATCAAGGTGAGATTGAACCATAAGAGAGGTCCTCCCTTTCATTCGAACATCCATCCTTCCCCTTCTGATGCCACTGACACAGATTGAGTTGCATGCTTCTTGCGTCCTGTACTTTTTTTTTTCCACCAAAGGGTGTGATGCACTGTTAGTTCTAGCCCCCAAGTGGCTACTTTAGGAGAAACGTCTCCTTATGCTAATTTAACACATGGAAGAACCTTAACCAATTGCCATTAAGTGAACCTCCCCCTTTTGCTTACTCACTTTCGCAGCATCACAAGTAGGAGTGGGACTCCCTTGTTTGGATCCTTTAAAAGCTTTTTATTTTATCATTCATGCATATGCATTATTTTCACAAGAAACACACACAAATCATTTATATGCTCTCGTCACTATTTTATAATGTTTATGCATCTACTTGTCTTGACTATAATAATTATAATTACTTTTATGGTCTGCTATGGGTAGTATATGTCTATTAATGCAATGCAACACTCAATTCAGTTTAAAACAGGGTAAAACGGTTTAGCAGTTTAATGCAGATGTTGGGACCACGATTAAAATCATATTCCCCTAGAATCCTTCTATATTCTTGGAGAGAAGTATTTTATTATCTTCATCATCAGATTTGTGTATTACTGTCTGACGCATTTGACCTATATCACAGCATAACATATTTATAAATCTAAAGATTTATTATACAGAAACACAGACCTTAATAAAGTTATCTCCCAGAGCTTGGGATTTGTGAGCTGGGGAGATTCATTTTGATTCTGGCATTGAAAGGAACTAGGAGACTGGGGATGGTTTTAAAGTTACTAAGTTGTAAAAGTCAGACTTGTCAGGGTTAACCTTATAGGAGTGTAAGAGAAGAGCTGTTAAACTAAGGAAGTAAATACAGGTCAATTGTGTGAATTATGGGTTCAAGACCACTGTGGTGTTCAAATGGTTAATTGATGGAAGAAAGGCAGCTGTTTCTACTGTTGTACTGTAAGGAGTTGAATTCTGGTGGATTTGTGATTTTAGAGAATATTGTGGAACTGACAGGGTTAATTTCAGTGGGTATTAAAAACACTGAGCCTATGGAGATTAATTATGCTGGGGAGGTATAACAACAGGGATTGTGCACTGATAGGGTTAATTCTGTGGGACTTGTGGGGGATTTGTCAATTATTGATAACAGCGGAATGTTGTGCAGCTGACAATCTTTTTAAGGTTATGTTAAACATGAGTCACAGGGGCCAAGCAGAAAATGCATTTAAAGAGACGGCTGCAGGACGGAAGCATCAGCTGAAGATGTGCACTGAGTGCACCTTTAACAACATCAGAAGCTCCTAGGGTTCCTCTATTGGGCTGAACAGCAAAGAAGAATATTATAGTAATTAGACTATGTTATGGCACGCACCTCTTTTGGAATATAATAAACAATAACCAAGCATCTCTCTGAAAAACACTAAATAGCTGTAAAACTGACCAATGATTTCAAACTATAAAACTGCTTCCATAATAATAATAATACAAAATATATATATATCCGGGAACGAAAAGGAAATGTGAGATATTTCTATTGTCGGGTAAAAGATAGGAATTCTTTACATGGAAATAAGTCATAAGAAGGAAATATTTGTAGACTAAAAATTAGGACTAAATATGAAATATCATATCATGGTTTAAATATATTCTATTGTCATTGGCTAGTTGTTGGAAATTTGCATATTCACTTCCTAACGTTAACTGTCATGCGCTATGTTTCCATCCCATTCAGTATTTCATACTGAATCTCAGTTCCATAATGGGTTGTATCAGTTGTGCAATACATTTAAAGGGAACCTGTAGGTTTTCCTTGTATATGGCATTCTACATTCCAGTGGACTCAGTTGCCTTTGTCAGCTATTCGAGAAACCGTGCATTTCAGAAAAACAAAAAAAAAACAAAAAACTATTACATTAAAAAGTGATATATTTTTTATATTGGCTTTTTATGTGAGTCACATAATTAAACCACATTTTTTCCTTTACCCACGCTAATATTTTCCTGTAAGAAAAGATTCTGTTTCTTGTTTGTGCAGAAGATTTATTTTTTGGATATTTGCATTTATCTATTTGTACATATGAATGGGGACTATGTCTAACATCCTCTATAGATTTTTAACAGGACAGGACTCTCATATGACCACTAGGTGATGACATACTACAGAAGTCTTTGAATATTGTGCCATATGAACTTCATGTAAAATGTGTGTTAATGCCAATAATATCTGTAGGTAAGATGCAATACTGAAATTAGGTATTCTGATGACCTTTAGTTTTTTTTAGTCTAATTTCCCATTATATAAATATTTAAAAAATATTTTTTTTTCAGTTTTGAAATTAACGTTTAGAAATTTCAGTACATCCAAAATGATCAATATATATTTGCTTCTTTTCACTAAAAGACTCAAAAACACAATAAACTTATTTTATTTTTTATAATCATATAATTATTTTAACATGCGTGCGTCTGTTATATGTCGTTTATTCAATTTTTGTCCAGATAGTTGTAAATATAAGTGAAATCTGTGCGTGTAAAAGAAAGGATCAAGATTGGCAGATAACCTCGCAGTCAATACCGCATTAGCTTCATCAATAATATAAGGACCACAGAAAAGCATCAGGAAGATAGAGAATAATGTTCAAACCAAGACTTGTAAGTAGCAAATTGAGCTAACAGGGGATAGAGTTATTAAAGGCTATTAAAAGCTTTCTGTACTCCCAGTACATCATTCTCTCTGCGCAGTAACATTTTATAGAAAAGGATAAGGTCCTGTATAACTCCAACTAAAGAAAAAAAAAAAAACAACCCATAAATGACTTGTTTCTAATGGCTTGATTACACCCTAAATGCACCATAATACAATAGGCGTTATTTCTGTAATAGGATACAGCTGCCATTCTGTTAGTCAATGCTGGCAAAAATGTGAATGGAAAAAAAATATTTGTGAAATCTGAATGAAGTTAGATGTTACAACTTTAAGACAGAGATAGTATTAGCACAATAATGCACTGCTCTGGATGAGTGTGCACTGAATGAATGAAACAGTCAGTCAATAAGCTTACCTGCTGTAGTAGATCAATCCTTGAGTGAGCTTTACAAAGTATTCTCAGAAGCTCCCAGCAGCCCAGTGTGATGCCTGTAGATCAGCCCACATCCCTGAGCTGTCCATGGTACCATTCCTGTACTTCACTCTGGGAATATCTTGTGGGTCTTTAGATTCAGGACCATGGAAGCACGGGCAATAGAACAGAGCTGTCCCTAGCTCATTCATGTTATTAACTCCTCCCTCCTTCACATTTCCAGTCCTAGGACTCTATAGTAACTGAGGAAAAAAAAAAAACAACACAATTTCTCCCACTTTCTGCTTATCCTTTCATGGATCTTTCATGGAACTTGACTTTGTGAATGGATCAGTGAAGTTATAGTAAAACTGAATGACTCACTCCAGCTTTTGGTATTGTGTTGCCACTGACCCACTGTTAAACTAGTTTTATTTATGTCCAGTTTCTAATGATTAGTGCTAAGTTATTCCTTACAAAATGGTGACTGTATACTTATGTAGAGGAATGGATAGATCAGGTTCTGTATTTATTAGCTTCTATGTCTGAATAGATGTAAACACGTCTACCTTTAATCTATTTATTTTATGTTTTAATCTGTTTTTCTGTCTATCTATCTGTATCTATCTATATCTATCTCTATATCTATCTATCTATCTATCTATCTATCTATCTATCTATCTATCTATATCTATTTATATGTCTGTCTGTCTGTCTGTCTATCTAGTTTTCTGTCTGAGGTAATTTATACTTTAATGTAATTTATATTTGTATGGGATTTCCAGGACCATGTAAAATCATGAGGCTGTAGGCTGCATAAATTAAATAAGGGGGTACATTATGCTTTATAATATATAAGACAGTTTTGGAAAACAAAAGAAAATACATTTACACATTGAAACCTATTTTACCACCTTATAAGCATCCTTGCTAGAGACATGTTCTAATTTCCTTTGTAATTTCAGCTCCCAGAGTACTATTGTATCACTGGAAAGCTTTAACAAGATGTACTTCTGCACTGTACTTCTGTACTGTACTGCACTATATACTGTAGCTTGTTTGGTGAGACTACATTTTACATGTTGCCATGTCAAACACAAGCGTCTTAGTGGCAGACAGAATAACCAGTTGGTGCTTGTCTCTTTATTTCACTAAAATGATTTGATGCAGTGTTACCATGTTTTCAAAATGATGTGGGTTTAATGTCAGCAGATAGAATCAGAAGAAAATATGTACACAAAAAACAGTGCAATAAAAATGTGCAGCGCCTCGAAAAATAAAATAAATAAAAATGTAGTATAAAAACAATAATTAATATTAAAATAAAATGTAAGGTAAATGAAACAAAAGATGATTAAACCAAATATAAAAAAAACTGAAAAGTACTTAAGATACAACAGTCCCTAGGAATAGTCCGGAAATAAAATGAGTGTCCGCAGCTCCGACCAAAAGCAATTTCTGTCGCAGTTTCTATGATGAAATCCAAGAAACAAACATCGGCAACCGGAATGAGCTGTAGGAGCTCAGGAAAAAACAAAAACACACATCAGTAGTCACATACAAGGTGAATGCCACCAATATTGTACAAATAATCGCAATAATAATAAAGTGTAATATCAGTGGACTTTATAATCCCATAAAAAACTCCTATGAATGGAGTGCAGTTAACAGTACCAATTGGGCTTGCGCTTACCAGCTGATATTAAAAGGTAGGCGTATCGAATTGTAAACAACATCCAAAGTAATGGGCTGGGGTTTCCTCAAACAGGATAAACTTTCACTGGAAAGAAAAAAAGCCTCCCATAGTGTACATGGTATTAAAAATAAACTTTAATAAATAAAAGATATACTCACAAACAGTATAAAAAGTAAAGCATGGAAATGAGTGAGGACTTCTGTGACTCTCTATGCGTTTCACTGACAACAGTCAGCTTCTTCAGGAGAAAATGGAAGACCAAACATGCAGGGTAAATGTTCCAATGTGGAGTGTACTCACTTCAGCGTTTTTTAGTAAAAAAGGATTTGATCCCATTATATACATGTGTACATACCAGGGTTGGGCCGAGGGGTAGGCAGGGTAGGCGCCTGCCTAGGGCGCAGCAGGAGGGGGGTGCTACCTTGGTGATCACCCCCTCCTTTCCCCTGTCCCTACCTCCTCCATAGCCCGGCTGTCTCTTCTGTACTGTAGTACTTAGCTACAGTGTCCCTCCTCCCGGCAATGATGTAACTTCCTGTGAGTGGCAGGAAGTTGAATCATTACTGGAGAGAGGAACGTTGCAGCACTTAGCTGTACAGCAGAGGCAGCCGGGCCACAGAGGAGATAAGTAGGGAAATGGAAAAGGAGGGGGCCAGTACTAAGATAGCATCCCCCTCCTTCAGAGGGTAGGGACTAGGAAGAAGGGGCAGCAAAGTGAGGGAGGGG
>WMED01001726.1:0-26358 GCA_019650415.1 Pipa parva
TTTTTTTTTTTTAAGGGGCTTAGTAAGAATTTGACTGCGTCACTTTGGGTTTTTATTCCCTAAGTGGTGAATTCCCTTACGAAGAAACTAACAGCACTGGACACAGTATCTTGCATAGTGTGGCATAGTAAGTCAGACAGTGGTAGCACTACCATCATCCCCTGAATTTGCCACTTTGCTTTACTGGCAAAATAAAACTGGTGAATTCTATACATTACACCTTGCCAAATTCGCTACTTTGATAGACTCCAACAGTCTTTCCTCAGTGCTCTGTAAGTGTGCGACTGTCATAAGTGTTCGAATTGGTTACTAATTCGCCACATAGCAGAGTTTGTAAAAATGTGATATTTAAGTTAAAATGCTCCGTGAGTTACTGTATATCGGTCAGACGAGTAGGACAGCTAAAGTGCATATTAGTGAGCAAAAAAGTAACATCAGGAACTTTAATTAGACTACTGCATCTTGAGACTTTGCTCAACCGTGGCACAATATTAACCAGCTAAAGTGGAAGGTTGAAAATTCTACTGCAGAGATTCCTAGTGGATTCAGAAACTAAATACTGTACTAATTGTTATTTATTGATAACAGTTTATTTTATTATTATAATTATTTTATTATTTTAATAAGGAAACTTTTTTATCAAACTTTTAAAAAACAAGGGGAATGGAAAATTATAGGGAAATAAAAACTGAAGGCAAAACAGGTTAAAACTAATTGTTATGGTCAGAATGGTCTTAGTAAATATCCCCTATGTGTTAAAGTGACAATGAACCAAAGGCATATTGGCAAAAATATATAAATTTTAGTTTGCCAAATGTAATCAGAAACCTGGGAGACGTTTGGCAGGATTCCTGATATTCTGGAAACATGAGCTAGGAATTGCCTGCCAATGAAACGAATGTAAAAAAAATATTGTTGTAGCTTATGTGACACTAATTCAATATTATCTGTGACTTCACTCCCAGGTATACCCCACAAATATTTGCACTAGGCTTCTGCAGTGTCCAGGTAGCCCTGGTTACACATCTAACAAAACTGAATAAAGCCAAAGTGTGTGCAAATCACTGTAGCATGGCTACTTTTATCGTCACTGATTGCATGATTTGGATGAACTGCCCTTTTTATCGTTGACAATAAATATAGCCATGCTACAGTGATTTGCACACACTTTGGCTTTATTCAAGTTTGTTGTAATTTATGTGACTGTTCTCCAGTGATGAAAATGTGACAAAATGGTGACACCGAAAACAATAAAAGAAAAAAAGACACCCCATGGAAAGTACGCACACATTAAATTATCAAAAAAAGCGCTTATCTTTATTGATAGAAAAGTGCAACACACAATATTATAAAAACAATTAAAAAAGGAGTATACAAACATAAAAACTCCCACAGCATTACAAGCATACCCAACAGATAATCTGAATAAATGTCAGAGATAGAAAAAAAACCTAAAAGATCTCTAATTCTGAATTGGTAATGCATTGGCACAACATGTTAGAAGGAGATATACTGTAGTTACCAGGTTAGTGTACAAAAGACCAAACAAAAACATAGCTCAGAGAGATTCCTGGTTGCAGGAATAAACAGGCATGATGGGGGAGCCGATTAAGCTGTGAAAACGGACGCGTTTCGCTCTCTGAAGTGAGAGCTTCTTCCTGCGTGTATGTTGTATTCTTATACCCTTAGCACTGCATTTGTGCATTTATTAATCATTTATTATCCCTGTTCCATATTACAAAATGGTGACATTGTCCTTCCTTATGATAGTTCATGCATAAAGTCAAAGAAGTTGTCATTAATGTAGAAAAAGATAGTGGAATTGCCTATATTGAACAGACCCATGTTAAGTAGATTTCACTTTGCTTTAATATGTCTGTTTATGTTGTGGTACAATAAAATGCTGCGACTATTTGCCTAACAACACTCAGAAATTACTATGTGAAAAATGAGTCCATCGCACAGACAAAATACTAAATAGAGAATATGTACAACTAACTTAACTACACAGTAGTTGTTGCAAATTCATTTTGGCATGCTAATTTACACTTTAATATACAGAAGTCCAAAACAGATCTGGAAAATCATCTAGTGATCAAAGTAGGATCCCTAAATGGTACTTCCTGTTCTTAAAGGAACAGAAACACTTAAAAAAAATAAAACTGCCCATTTGGATTATCATGGCAGTTATTCAAATACAGCACTTCTAAAAATGTAATCTTTAAAGGTGAATTCATACATTTGATTGCTTTCTGTCTGTTTTTATCTTTACTGATATGTGTTTGTTAAACAGACCATAATCAGTCCCATTGTTTTCTATGGTGCTTTATATATATATATATATATATATATATATATATACTGTACAGTATATATCCATCCTCTTGAGTCAATCACAACCTAGTACTTAATTTGATGTACCCTTGTTATATTTTACTTGTATTGTTTAATGCTGAATTGTACAGCACTGTGTAAATTTGTGGTGCTTTATAAATAAAATTATACATACATACATATATATAAATATAAATGTATGAAGTGTGCCAAAAAGCCCAGTTTTTAAAGCTAAATATCATAGTTTTTGAAAACACAGATTAAGGAAAACTATTTCATTGAAGCATTTTTATATTTGTTGTTACTGTCCTAAGATTTTGCCTAGAACTAGGCATTGCATGACAAATAGAATAGTATTTTTCCCATATAGAATAAGAATACAACTTCTACGCTATAGGCAGTTTATAAAATATGCTTTTATTTCATTTATTCACTAATAAAGTAAATGTTCTGGTTGTTTTCAGTAAAATTAAAACCTACCAAAAATAATAACATGAAATATTTTTCTTGGAGGGTGAAATGCTAAATGATGCTATAAATGTAAACAATGTCTCACCAGGGGATACTCTGCATTTCTGTTGAATGAAAAACCGTGGTCATTTGTAAATGTACAAGGAAAGACAAATAAACATATGGAAACTGTTCTATTTTATACATACTGTATATATATAGATATATAAATAGATATATACACACACACACTATTTTATCATGGTATTAAAGTTTATGTTTGATTTTATGAATTCACATTCTAGAAATAAAAAAAAAAGAATATTCTTTTTACTTGGGTGTTTTAGAATCTTGTAGAATGTGAACGCATGGAAAATGTGAGACTAAACGGGAATGTTTCAAACCTTGCGACGACTGTTTTCACCACTTTTTATTGATCTGGAGTATTATTCCTTAACAAGATCCACTTTTCCACTTTTGTTTTTACTGTATTCGTTAGCATTTCATTATGGATGCCACCCGCAGAAAGGAAAATGGAAATCTCTTTTACATCAGCATTTTCTGTTAGATTTAACTAGTAAAAAATCTACACCCTTTGCTACTTCCAATGCTACAGCTTCATGCAAATATACCCTATACCGTCATTTACATACAGTCCAGGGGGTTATTCACTAAAGTCCCAATTGTTGCGTATAGGTCCGAATTCGCCAGATAAAGACAGCCACAATACCCTGCAACTGTCGCAGTCGCGTCTTTATAATGGGAATATTGTCACAATATTAACATTATAAAAATTGTAGTGACTTTACAATGGGGAAATTGTCGAGGATTTACTATGGGAATCCACTGTTTGCAAATTCGACGGTTGAATTCACACCTTAGTGAAAAACCCCCTCAATCTCTCCTAATCCTAACAATTCTTTCCAATTTGTCTCATCCTTCTAAATCTAACCTGAAGATTATTTGTTATGTAATAACATTACCTGCAGAACTAGATGATGTAGCTCCTGCCACCCCTATAAAACTCCACCACAATCCTGCCACATACACAATAACTCCAGCGATACCAATCTACTAATGAGTACTACTGTAAGAAAACACTGATAACTATTCTTTTTAGATTATAATTTAATGCTCAGCTGCTTCATATAGCTACCAAAAAAACAGAGAGGTTATTGGGAATCCATTTTGAGCTTGCTTTTCTGTCTATAACAGCCACATTTGACAGAGGGTCTGACCCACTTCTACTCAGGTGCTGCCAGGTGTTAATTGCACTATATTTCCAGTGGGTACATTATTGCAGACATAAATTTGGCAGAAGCTTAAAAAAGATATGAGAAAAACATAGTCACACAGGCTGGGCAAGCAACAAATAAATAAGGATGGATAGAAATTCAACACAAAGCAGAAATGTAGTCTAAACAGGCCAGTGGTCAAGGGAATCAAAAACAGGACTCATGGTGAGGTATACAGTACAGTAAAGGACTGGATGCAGTGATGGTGGAACAGGACCGGCTAGGTACACTGACTGGAACAAGGCTTCAGAGACATAAGAACATTTTTGATAATATTTTTGATAATAAGGATATTGGAGCAAGGATGGACAAAATGGCACTGGAACAAACAAGGATACAGGCCAAGGCTCTTTCCAGACAAAACTCATCAAGTAACATGAAATGCTGAAAATCCCTGGGATGCAAATGCTGTTGGGGTGTTCTGGATGAGTATCCATGTTAATAAAGACAGACAGTTAAGCAATACCAGGAAGAAGCTGTTGCGATAAATCCAAAATTCTGATTACTCCCATAGCAAATAAATCAGAGCATCTACAGCGATTTATGCCTCTGATTTCGACATTCAGGGAGAAATGTTATGGCATATTACACACACTTATTTCACAGCAAATTTCATTCCGTCTTCTAACCCTAATTGCCCCTTTTAACAACCTTCAAAGGTAATCTACATAATATAATTTCATCCCTACACTAACTACCTACTGACCCCCCCACAACCAACATTGATATGTTTACCCTGATTATAATTGTGGAAGGTTTTGCACTACTTTGCTTCTCCCCTACATTACTTAATAAGAGATTATCTGTATAAATTCTTATTGTATAATTTCCTAATTCATTCAAGCATGCCCAAAGAACATCTATAAACAAAGAAATCAACCTGAAAACAAATATTTTCTTAAACTATTGTGCAAATTTGTAAATTAAAAAAATGCAGTATCTGACATGTTCCATGCAACAATTGCACTTTGAAGCTTATCTATGCCAACTGTCTGTACGGTATGTCAGGCCAAAGTAAATCTTAAGATGGTGGAAACAGTCACCTTCACAAGATAAAATCCAGGGATTACAGAGGCATTTTAAGAAGGCCCAGGTGCTTGTTAGAAAAGCACAAAATTTGTGATGTGTGCCTGGGCTTGGTGAGTGAATGGAGGGGGATGATGGCAATATTGGAAACAGAATAATAAGACAGACCCAGAAGAAGCAAGAGTTGATTGGCCAGGGTTTGGAGGTGTGGAAGAGGCTTTTCCTAGTTCTAAGCTGTATCTAGAAGAGGTTTCAATAGGTCCACTTTTATTAAGAAGAGAAGAAAGTGGATTCTTAAAGACAAAGATGTCTGTATGGTCTTGATGAGTATTGAAAAAAATAGAATTTATTCTGATCAAAAAAAAAAAAGACAAAATAAGAAGAAAATTAAATTAAATAAGACAGCAGAAGGACACAGGGAGCTGGAAGAGAATATCTGACCAAACAGTAATAATTCATTAAAATATTTGAGTTTAAAATGGTAAAGACCAGTCTAGGTATTACTAAAATCGTAGCATAAAAATACAATCAGATTGCTTTGTCAGTGAGGCAAGAGAAAGGCAGTTGAATTGGAGCTCATGGATTGTTCAAGTATTAATCATGCATATTTGAACCACAGTATGACATTGTGTAACCAAACTTTTACTACTACTTATTGCTCCATCACTGCTGGAAATAGAATTATTAAAGGAAGTGATATGGATCATTCGTTTTGCACCCTTCACATAGCCATAGAATAGTATAGCTTCCACAATTCATAAGAGACTCTTAGAAACCTGTACAAAGCCAAGCATTTGGCATGGCAACTATACAAGTGAAGCACTGAACTGTTCCCAACTAAAAAAAAAAAAAAAAATCAAAACTAGTCAGGAAGTAAAACATTTGTTTTTGTTGATAAAGGTGATGAATAAAGAAAGGATATAATGTAAATGAGAACATCAATAACTATATAAACCAAAACATGTTTTCATAATTGTGGCTTGCAACTAAATGAACAGCCTTTCAGAAATAGGTTAACATTTGTAAATTAACAGTGCTTCACTGTTGCACTGTACTGTACTTCACATTAAAAGTTCATTACTAGTAATTAAAATGTTCAGCAATTTGTTAACTTAAACATCATTTAGACTTCATCTTGTTTGAAAAAAAAAAAACGTCTTGTACCTGTACTGGATTTAATTCCCACCAGGCGGTGTTTTGACTATTTTTTTTTTCACGAGGTTTTTCTAAAATAATAGTTTCATTACATCCATGGTTTTCTGCTTAGAAGAAGCAGTAATTAAAGATGATTGTACCATTAATTAAAGAGATTTGTGGAACTATTTCATTTAATAACTTTTTTTTTAGAAAAATGTAATAAATAAATAAGAAAAGAAGTAATATTTACAAGGCATTTATAAATCTGATAACACGGATAGCATTTAAATAGATACAATAGATGTATGCAGCATCATGGTAGAAGCTATAAATTGGTAAGTAACACATTAGATTGCTTTGTTTTTTTTTCAGTTTTGGCCAAAATGTCACTTTTTTATCTGTAAAGAAGTACTGCCCCGCATTGGCATTTCCTAATAGTCCCTGGATGATATCACGCTCTCCCATGTGACTATTAGGAAATGCTGATGTGGGGCTTCACAAGGAGAGTGAGGGCTTCACCTCAGAGGAACTGCCTGAACCGGACACCATAGAGTCACCGGCAGAGAAAGAAGACAGAGTCTGCAATAAGGAAGTGCTTTACAGCACCTCTTTACATGTAAAAAAGTGAACTTTTTGGCCAAAATTGAAAGAAAAGCATTTATTAAAAGTTAGTAATTAGTATAAATTAGCAAATGTGTTTTTCAATTTTGGCTGGAGTGTTCCTTTAAATGATCATGCTGAGCCTCTCCCAAGCTATAAGAGCAATTCATTTTGCTTCTGGAGTAAATTGGAAATATCACTTTTTGACAGGGGAGGTAATGTTTTGCAAGTGAAAATCATTCAAATGATCATTGGCAGATTGACTTATACTTTGTAGTAAAGACCCACCAGTGGCATCTACAAAATCCAGTATAATCACCAGCATAATAAAGTGTATCTGGATTAAATTGACTCTGTTTAACTGAGAAATGGCATTTAACATTTGACTCATATAAAGTATTTACTCATGAACAGAGCAGGAATGTCTCAGGATCGTATTGAGATGGTAGGAGTATTCTGTGAACTAGGAAGAAGGCCTGGCTTGTTTACAAATCCCAGATCTGGCTGGCTGAGTTGGCGGATATACTCAAATGAAATAGCCTTGGGTGCAAGCCTTTAACATGAGGTTTATATTTTAATTTCTAGACTACACACTATGAATACTGCTGTTAAAAAAAACCCAAAACTGTAAATAATTTATTTCTGAGACCTAGTTTAGCCAGTTAATGTCCTTAATTCATTTATGTATTCAACTCAAACACTAGCTGCATAAAAAATAGATGGCATGCCTAATTGTGCAAAACCACAGGACCAAACATTAGACCAAATTAATGTAAACAATAATTCAGAGCCTGACTGGATGCATTTTCAGAGAACTGAATATTTCATGATTCAGATTAAGTTAGCAAAAACTTTTCTTCTTTTTTGGTGTTTTGCTGTCACAATTTTAATTTTCAAAAAAACATTTTGGTCTAATCTGATAAACTACCCGTAAACTTTGCATCTCTAGTGGGGATGATATTTAAAGATCTGTTCAGTAATTACATTCAGGTGTTCTGAAGGGTAATTTTATAAGTAGCACTCAGGATGGCTTTATGAAAGGCAGATCTTGTCAACTTTACTTGCTTTATATGAGAAACGTAGTGGTATGTTGGACAGAGGCATTGCAGTAGATTTTGCCTGCATATATTTTACTAAGTATTTTAATACATATTCTCATGAAAAATAACTAAATTAATCTGGGAAATTCTTTGTGTAGATGTACAGAGAATTGGATAGAGGATCCTAGGCTAAAAAGTAGTTATTTTTTAAGTCTCCCTCCCATTTATATTGTAATCTTTATGGGACCTCCATGCTCCTCCCTGCCTGGCACCTAGGTTGAAGCATATTCATGATTCCATGCTTTTAATTTACTTAACTTATATGATATTGTGCACTTATCCCACATTTGTATTAATTAATAATTGCATTGTTGAACTGTTCAATTCTGTGTACGATAACAGTGCTCTAGAAAAATGGGAGCCCAGACAATTGGGGGAGGGCGGATAAGATTGGGAGGGATGGGGACAGGAAGAGGATAATGACAGGGCGGGTACAGAAGGAGCAGTAGAAAAGAGGAAGCAGTCTTCTAACCTCACTCCCTTTATTTATTAGGGCACTGGGCAGAATTTATGTCACAGCATTTAGGGCGGTGGTCCTGAAAAATGTGTTCAGGAATAAGAGTTTAAGTTAATATGTTGGAAGTTAATCTAATGGTTACAGATGTGCTAACGTAGGGCATGGGGTCCCTGGTTAGTGACTGGTTTCCCATTGAGCTGGTGGTATGTGGCTGATGGGGGGGTGTGAATGTGCAACTTCAGCTTAAAAAACTCATTGGACCATCTGCCAAGGCATGCTAAATTATGTTAAAATATGTTTTTATTAAAACTGTTAATAAACAATGTTGTGACCTTTCAACCCCAAAGAAGAGAGTGGTGTGTCATTTGTAAAGGGGGGTTAATAGGGTCTAAGAAGTTAAAGAATACACCTTTCCATCAAATTTTCACCAGTCAAGATATATAATAAACTCATAAGGCAACTGGTTTGGGAAATCAAAATTTGGTTTGTGCTTCAGCTTGCAAAGCTCAGAACTAAAGATTTGAAAAATATATGTGCCAGTTAAAGAAAGACTAAAATGGACTCACATGTGCTTTGGTTCCATGATCTGCCTCAAAACATCTCTTTAGACCACATCAAAATCATAATCTTTACCATATATTTATATATTTACTGCTGATATAAACATGTGGAATGCTACAATGTATTTATTTTTGTAAATTATTTACTTATTTTATTGTACTAATATATATATATATATATATATATATATATATATATATATATGTATCCATCAATATTTTTGCAAAAGTATATTCAATAGGATAACCTTAAAAAATATAGGAAAAGGCTCTTTATTGTATCAATCATTTAAAGGCTCAAATCTTGATCATTTCGGGTGAGCACATATATTGAATCACACCTCAGGGTGCTATTGTTATTACATTTCACTTCTCATTGGTACGTTTGGGTTTGTGTATCAATCATTTATATATCTGTGATAAGGCACTTAGTGCCGTATTTTTCTTTTACGCTTTTTCACAGTCTTTTCCTATTAATCACTGTTCAAGAAGCATTGAAGCGCACTAAGAATTTGAAAAAGCTGCAATCAAACAATTTTGGAATCTTACTTGGTCTTTATTTTGGACTATTTTTTGTTATTCACCATACATAGCGCCTCCTAAGTTGTGTGTTTTTGGTCTTAAAAAATATAGGTTTTAAATGTAAAAATACAGCAAACATGTCTATATATGTGAATAATGATGCCTCTGTATACCAGTCCATCTTAGGCTAAAAAATTATTCTAAAAGGGCACTGAAATTACTGAGTGAAAATGTCGATAAAGAAAATACAGCTGTTCAACACATTAAATAAAAAAAAAAAAAAACTGCATTAGTGCTAATGAATTGTATTCTTCATAGTGCAACAATAATGCAACTTGTTTTATCATTTTTAATTCTTTTGATATCCTAAAATGTGTAGAACATGTAAGTAAAAAATATACAGTTTATGGAATATTTTTATCAAGTAATTACATCAGATGAACTAGCCTTTCATTTTTCCTTAAGGGATGCCATAATTCTAACATTTCTTCTTTTGAATAAACCCACAGGGGCTGATAACTTCTTAATAGTGAGTTGGATTTCAGTGCTTAAAAGTTTATTGTGTTCTTATCTATCAGATGTATCAATTTAATAAAGGAGTAAGTCAAAGTTTAGTTCAGTGTGCACTGAAAGAATAATCATTTTTAAAAACATGTACTTTTATCTATTTTTTCATAAAATATTTTTCAAAATAAATGTTCCATTTATTTTTTACTTTTCACGCTGTGGGACCTAGTCCATGAATATGTGTTATCTAAAGTTTACTTGAAAACAATTAAGTAGGTGTGTATTTGTTTAATAACAAATGAAACACATGTCTGCAAATAAAGGACTGAAAAACAGGACTTCCTTTCAAATGAAACATTTAAAAAATACTAGACAGGTGTAACTGACATGTCACTTCAGGATAGAGCTTCTTTTTTGTTTTTGTTTACTTTAACCATGATTAAAAAAACATTTTGAATGGGAATCAGTCCTGTGTTTTTCTTGCTCATTACTAGATTAGCTTTGTGCACAAAGAATATTGTTGTAAGGTCTAGGCCCCTACAAAAACAAATTAACACAATGCACAATTATCCTGAGTATGTTTCTCCTGGATTAGATCATTCTCCTGCATAGACATCATTGTAAATAAGTCCACACTAACTCCACACTATCCAAAGGTTAGACAAATAAATTATGAGTTAAAGAAGTAAACGTTGAACAGATAGTTGTTGTGTTTATGTAAATAAGCAATTTTTATTGCAATCATTGTAGTGAAACAATTTATCCAATTACAGAGTTCATCTGGATGTTTTCATTCAAATATTCTCAACAGACAATATATTGTACTGTTATGCAAATGTTTTAAAATGTAGATGCTGATACTGATAATATAATTTAGGAATGCTGTTTAATATTTCTATTACATGTCAGGAGTAGCAGTCACAGGTTTCTTCTTGTTTGCCACCTGCCCTGACCTCTGCCCGACTTTGACTAGTTACTCCTTCCTGTTTACCTGCTATATCACCAGTGAACATCCCAGCTGCAAAGGCCACACCTCCTTGTGGAGATCCTTAGACTCCACTCCTGGAAGTCTCCTGCCTAAATAAAGTCGCATAACCCAGTAGCTATGGTGGCAGGAGACTTCCGGGAGTCGGGTAGATAGCCGCATTATACTGAGCTCAGCACCAAAGACAATCGGGAAAAGCAGAACTGAAAGTGAAGCAAAACTAGCTGGCAAGCTGGCAAGCCAATGAACCACACAACCAAGGAGGCAGAGGTGCAAGAATTCCCTCGCGATCCTCACACAAAAAGCCAGCACACAGGGACATTGGACTTTATTTGAGAACAGATAATGAGAATATTGACTTTACTATGTAAAATTATCTTAGTTGTAACTTTAAAATTTGTCGTGACTTTTAAGTGGCACGTGTGTTGCATATTTATAATGCCAACAGGCCGAAAAAGGTTGGACATCACTGTTCTAGTACATTGAGACAATATGCAATATAAAAGGACAAAACATCTGATGATCTACATAATGTTATAGGTTGTAGTTGGTAATCATAAACACCTCCCTTTTCTTCATGTTGTTTACATTTATCACTATGGAACATAACCTGGTGGTAGATGTCCTGAGAAATGCTGTTATGATGACTACCTGATATATCAAATTATTCTAACAAATGCTATAAAAAAAGCACACATAAAAGCTTTTAAACAACTCTTTCTTTTTACTGTCATATGTTTCCTATAAATACATTATAATTTTCCATACTTTACTCGACCACTGATAGTTACTATCATCTTTGTTTCCTTTTCTTCAAAATTCTATTTTTTGTTTTTTTGTTTTTATTTCAGCTGCTCTTTTGATCCACTTATACACATGTATAGCCAACTCTTAACAACACCAGATTGCAAGTGTTTCCATAAGGCCAGGAATGGGTGCCAAATGAATAGTTAGTGGAAGCCACATTTGTAAAATGGAAAGTATTTGACAAGCCAGGTTGAAAACAGATTTGGACATTTCACTCAAAAAGTAAGACCAACTCATAGAAAAGGAGTCCAGAAATCAAGTCTCAGGATACCAAATCATAGTCAAAGATGCCAGAAATCATAGCTTATAAGATCAGACACAATGATGGCTGAGAACAGGACAAGGCAGGGAGCCTGCATCAAGAGTAGAAGCAGATAGCAAGTACATGTATCAGCAATGGATAACTAGATGGCTGGGAAATGCTGGATGAGATCCATCTATGTTTCCAATTAGCTGAAGAACAGTCTTATTCAGAATTGGGCATCTAAAACTAACCAATAATCCTCTATAGCACTGTGGCTAGAGCACATGTTAGGTTATCTGTTTAGTCTAGCAGGGTAATTTGGTTTTGGGTCACAGCCAGTGTTTAGCAGATGCTGCATTAAAATATTCTGTCTCTTTACCTTCATCACTAACCCCAAAGGAGCCAATTTTGTTGGCCAGTCTTAGGCACTTCACTCAAGTTTAACAAGTTTGTTTAATTTGTTTAGGTTGACCATGGTGACTATTAGGCACAGTCATAACAAGGCAGTAAAAGAGATCGTAGCCTTCCAGAGACCTCATCCCCTTAGCCTGTTTCAATTATAAAAAAGATAAACAAACTGTGGTTTTAAAGAAACACATCCACAACATGTATTAGAAGAGCAATAAGTACAATTCTTGGGGGCATCATTCTATTTTTTATTGTAAATCTGCCAAGGCCCCAACTAAATATTTTTTTCTACTGCCAGAAAGCTCTCCAAAAATGTAGAGGTTTTAAAGTAGTGGAGATCTATTACCATTATAAGTTATGGGTAATAGATAACTGAAGGTGTCATCTTGATCCAGGGAATTATTCTGATTGCCATATTTGGAGTCAGGAAGGAATTTTTTCCCTAATGTGAGGATTATTGGCTCTTGCCTCATGGGTTTTTTGCCTTCCTCTGGATCAACATTGCAGGAAAATAGGCTGAACTGGATGGACTTGTGTCTTTTTTCAGCCTTATAAACTATGTTATTATGTCTGTAATTATTACAATAGAGGTCAACTGAAGACTAAGAGCAAAATTTAATAAACTCGTAAACACCCGATTTCGTCTTTTCGAGTTTATTCTTCGAGTTCTCGGCTGTTTCTCATGGTAAATATTGATCTTTTTTCAATTGATATTTACCTATAAAAACTTTTCGATTGGATTTTTCACTGAAAAGGTAGCCTTACTACTAATGTAAAGTATGGCTACCTTTTCAGTGAAAGAACTGATTGAAAAACTTGATCGAAAAGTTTCTATCGCTAAATATTGATTGAAAAAAATGGACGATATTTAGCGTGAGAAACAGCCGAGATCTCATGGGAAAAAACTTGAAAAGACGAAATTGGGTCTTTTTTTCGATTTTATTACATTTCACCCTGGGAGAAATTTACTAAACTCAAAAAGGTCGATATCGGAGTTGTTGAGTTTATTTCCTGTAAATATTGATTAATATTTTTTGATTAATTTTTACCGATTGAAACATTTCAATCAAATTTTTCAATGGGACTTTTCGAAGGAAAAGTAGCCATACTTTACATTAGTACTTTGGCTACTTTTCCATCAAAAAATCCAATTGAAATATTTTGATCGGTAAAAATCGATCGATGTTTACCAATCAAACAGTGATATTTACAGGGAATAAACTTGAAAACACCAAAATCGACCTTGGTGAGTTTAGCAAATTTTGTCAGTTGTTCATACTTATTAATGATAAAGTTTTTATTGTTTTTAAATGCATGTGCCTGAAATGTAAGGGGGGAATTCAAGATAGTGCGAAGTGAGGTGCGGAGTCTTCGCCTCACTTCGCACTGACTGATATGCGCTCGCTGATGTCCTGGACGGGGACATCAGCAAGAGCTTTAAATGGATTCCAGTCTCGGTGAGACCAAAAGAGTCGGCTCGCCGAGACTGGAATCCCTTTAAAGCGCTCACTGATGTCCGTGTGCAGGACATCAGCAAGTGCATATCAGTCAGTGTGAAGTGAGGCGAAGACTCAGCACTATCGTAAATTCCCTCCTAAAAGTTAAGTCACTTAGATGTCAGGGTATGAAATAATGCAATACACTAAATATGAAGACTAAGGGGTATGTGAGTGGTGGGTAACAATGATTTGCTTAAAAAAAAATGAATGATAATTAAAATTTTCATCCTGAAAATACACAATTTGTACGTGCAAGGTCATAAAATTATTTTTGTCAGATTAATAAATATTGATTTTAAGTGAAATTTCCTTTATGAATAAACCACAAAGAGTGGAAATAAGAAAAATCAACTGGTTAAATTACATGAAAGATAGAAGTGTATTAATGTTCATGGGAACTAAAAAAATAGATAAATGTTCATTTACAATTCTGAAAGAGAGATTCATGCCAAAAAAAGCATATATGTAATTTATGTTAGCCCACAACTTCTTCTTTCTGTTTTCTTTATTTGGTCTTCCACATTTTGAGAACTGTAGTCCCAAAGGTAAATTGTTCTCTCATGAACTTTATTCTTGTGCCCCACCCATGGTTTATTAAAAACACATACGGCTCCAAATCATTTTAAATATTACATTTCTTTTCATAAATATGCTGAACAAAAAAAAAAATGTCGAAAATAGATTTTGCCACCTGAAGCTGCAGCTGCTGGCTGAGTTTTCCAAAGTCTCACATTTCCACATTCACGTGCAAATCACATCAATGGAAGATATGTCTAATAGATTCCAGAGTTTTTCTCTCTTCAGCTAAAATCAGGAGGCAGGAAGAGGATAATGAGCAGGTTTACCTAAGGTGGCGTGTCAGGCTAGCATTAGAGGAGGGGGCTGAGAAACTGTGAAAGCTTTAGGTGGGCTGCTTTGCCAGAAATGCACAGCAATTTTACAGTCAATTGGCTAAAGCATCTGGACCCATACATCATTGCCTCTAGCTCTGAGTGAAGCCAGCTCACTCATTCGCCTAAGCTGTAGTTAAGAATGATTTTGCTGTCATTCCTGAGGTAAGCTGTAAACCAACTTTTTTTTTTTGCCTGAATTCACAATGGCACTTTATTTGAAATGCTTTCATCTTACTTCACAATACTCAACAGGATTATAAGCATTGGTTTCAAGCTTTCCAATGGACACATAATGACTGTATAAATATTAGCAGCTCAATCAGTAGTAGAGGTGAATCTGCTCCTTCCATTAACTAATTGACCTGTCTTCAGTTGTCTATCAAAACCTTGTACTACAGCATCAAGAATTCTATTTCGAATGTTAAAGATAAATGAGCATATCACTATGACGAGTCATTAGGGAACCCATATAGGCTTTTATAACCCATGAAATGTGTTCCTATGAGGTAACAGGAATATGTTATGTGATGTCATGGTATTGTTCTCAGCTCCCTTATAAGTGCAGTCTGAGGGGGAAGGAAGCACAATTATTTGTCTATACATGGGATGGGTCTGTTTCTTGTTACTCATATTATTTCCAGTGTAATTGAAATAGATATTTATGGGAGCTCAGTGGGGCAAATGTCTACAGCCTAGGAATTTATTCCATGACCCCTAATCATTTGCCTATGTGGTTGGAAACCATGAAAAAAGGATAACGTTTCCATGTGGAGTTTGGTGTTGGACATTTTTACATACTTTGTTCAAAATTTCTCCAGTTTAGCATTTTACAAGTTCTCCAGTTGCTAAGCATCTAATAACCTAGCAGCCATGCTCAAACATAGACTGTAAGAGACATAAGAGAATGCCTGAAGAGAAAGATAAAAAGGCTACAGAATTAAAAATGAAGCTCCAAATTAAATAAATTCACCCTGGCAGCCATAAAAGGAGAAGAAATCCAAACCCATTGAAAAAAAATCAATTAAACATTCAAATTTAGAATACGATTTTCCAAGAAAACATAATATAAATACACTTAAGGTGAAAATCCCCTTAAAATGTTTTAGTACTGGTTGAGTTACATCATTTTGATTCAAGACTGACCATTACTGGGGCATAATAATGATGTAAAATATAGAATATACAGTAAACTGAACACTGCAAGCAGGACAAATCAATTATACTGTTATTAAATATCTATCAAATGAAACATTACTAAAATACTTTAATGCTTATGTATATATAATATGGATATATGGAACATTTCAAATAGTACTTAATGATTCAGCAGAAGGCACTATTGCCAAAATGAGCTTTTATATAATAAAGGCACAGCAATGAAGTATCATATGTTTCCAATTGTTTTACATGTATTGCTTCATTTAAACCAAACACTTATCACATATATTTACCTAAATACTCAAAAGCAATGGGACTCAAGCATTTCATTTATTCCATATTGGATCCTACGTGTTCTAATTGTAAAGATACCCCACAATTATCTATGGTAAGCTGGTTGTAAGCGTCAAATTGAGGCATATCTACAAAAGCTTGAAATACATACTTTCCCATTTTGTTTCACCCATTTGTTTTCAAACAATTTAAAAAAAAATCAAAAATGAAAAAGATGGGAATGAAAAACAAAATAGAAGTAATTTCCCCATTTTTTATTGTGACCTGGTTAAGTCAATTGTGATGCTTTTTCACACATTTTTGAAGCAGTTTTGCAATTGACACCATATAAAGGTTAATACCAGGTTATAAGTTACAAAAAAATTGTAAAGAAATAAAAAATGAATAAAATCTGTTTAAAACTTAGATAAATATCACTAAATGATAAAATAGTTTCCTATCAGGATCCGGGCTGTGGAAGTGAGAGGGTGGTTACAATGAAATTCCACTGCTAACTCGGTGAAAACTAATCCTAAGGCACAGGGTCTAAAAAGCCCCTGATTTTCACCTTTGACCTCCGCAAGGAAGTATGGTCTTTTCTGCAGGAAACTTCCAGATCACAGACCCTAGGATAGATGTCCACAGGTGGAAACCGGTAAGAAGTAAACAAGGTCAAAGTCCAGAACTAGAGGTCAAGGTATGCGGCTGCCAAGCGAGGTCTAAAATCCCATGCAGAGGTCAGGGCAGGAAGAAGACAAGCAGAATCTGATAAACAAGCCAAGGTCAAACACAGGTAAACAGGAGACAGAAGAAATCATGCAAACAGAGTCCTACAATCGGGCGTCAATGCTAAGAAATGACTGGCTTAAAAAGACAAGATGGCGGGAATGTGACCGCAAATGAATGACGCAACCTTCCTCAATGATGTGACCATTATGGAATGATGAGACAGTGACACAGATACTGAACCGCTGGAGGATGACAGTAAGAAATATTCTTGACACCTCCATTCTCCATTTTTTATCGCCATCCATTTCCACCATTATAATCAGCAATTTGTAAGAACTACATCACTAAAATTAAACATTTCTCCATGTTTTCTATACAAAATGCAGTGAAATGTATAAAGTTTATAAGTCAAGGGAAGAACTTCCTTAACTCCATGTTTAGTAATTTAACCATCTTTTTGTGTTGGATTGTTCATGGCAGACAGTCACCCAGTCTCTGTAGGTTATCCATATTCCTACTATGTGCATCCTGAAGACTTATCCTGATTCAGATCACATTTATAAATGTGTGTAACTCTATTTAGACAACTTCTACCACTAACAGCTCTCCTAGTGCATACATTTTTCTCAGACAGTCAGCACCCTAGGGTTGGCTCCCCAATTACACACTGGGTATTGTTAGTACCAGACACAATAATATATGGGTCAGGGACTCTTCTAATAGCATGTTTTACTTGAGATTTATTAAATTGGTTAACACAGCAAGGATCTATAGCAACCATATTACTCTGGAAGACCTAAAACATACACTTGGCACCATCCTTAGGGGAAGATTTTGACCTATCATCCTCTGGGCTCTACACCCTACTACCACCTTGTACATCCAAAAGCCTGACTATAATCCTGGTGCAGCTACCTATTACAGGCTCTATCCTAATACTATCTATCTGCTAAATTCGTATTGCATTTCTGTAGCCTGTAGCCTAAGCCTCTGGCTCCACCCTGATATTCCACAGGTAAATTCACCAGAACTTTCCTTTCTCAGTTTCAGGTGAACTAAAAGGAAACCCAGATCCTTTTCTAATAAAGAAACTCCCAGGACCTAAACTCCATTAGTGTGCAGCATAATATAAAATATTTGGACTTTACACAGTAGACACAACATTCATAAAACTTATAGTTAGGAGTTATTGTCTGGAAGGCTTTATCTGTTACACCTGCATTTTGCAGATTTGTCTGCTTTTAATTTTGTTTCATCTACAGCTATAAAAGTTCAAATATTTAGCCACTTTATTTGACCAAACCACCCACCTTAATTGTGTTACATTTTGGAAACCTACCAACATAAGAAAAAGAAAAACAGGAACACAGGAAACATATTTTTAAACCATGTCCAGAGCAAAAAACAGATTTCAGTTAATTTTGCTAAACAATGCACATTTTATAGTTCATCTAAGAGCTTCTCAAAGGTATCTTAGTCGTCTACATTCAGTCAACTTTACTCACAGCCTATTCAGCTTCCTCAACCATTTGCTTTATGGAATCTGGCTTTTTTGTCAGTGGCAGTTATTTAGAGACATTGCTGTTCTTATCTGTCAGGCTTGATATCTGTAACTATTGCTAACCCAAACCTTATATCTAAGCACTTGGGTTCCTAAGCTGAATAAGCAGCCTTGGTGGTTCATCCAGGTAATATCCCACTGAGGTGAGTTCCACTACCTGGTACTCCCTGAGGAAACCCCAGCAGAGGGTGAAACACGTTGGAGCTGAGAATTATCTTTCAAGTGTGATTTTATAAGGGTAATTTTTTACCTTTTACATGTGAGTGCATTTCTTTTACTTTTTTAAATTATTTGAAACTACTACATCATTGTGGTTCTTTTTCTGACAGTGATTCCACTAAAAGAAAAAGGAAGATATCATCCATCTTGTGGAACCCTGTGGACTATTTAAGGCTGACTAACAAAAGTGGCTTTGTGAGTGTGCACTTTACTTTCCTGGCACCCACTATACATTTTCATGCTACGCTAGATTTGATTTCTATTTTAAAGGGGAAGTGCATTCCTTTTAATTTAAATACTGTAATTTGAAGAAAAAGTGGTTTGAGAGGATCTGTTGCATACCTCACAATAGGAGGTTACCATTAGAACAGCCTGACCACTCTGCTTATTTACTGAGTTCCACTAGTAAGCTGTTCAATTTAGGTGAAACTTCTTGAAAGTCCTAACCTCTGACAGGTCCCCCAACAGCAGAATATAGGCCTATGAATGTAAGTAGCCTCCAGAGATATAGTAAGGTGCTGTCTATGACTGCACCTAACTAGAATGACATATATATATATACAGTATATATATATATATATATAGGTATGTCATTCTAGTTACTATATATATATATATACTGTATATATATATATATATATATATATATATGTATGAGCTATTAGTGGAGTGCAAAGATGATAAATATTAGGCAAATCATAATGACAAACCTCTCTAGATACTTGTGCTCTAAAGTGACCTGTGCTGCATAAGAATAGGTTAAAATAGTCCTTCAATCCTCACCTATCATTTTTTGGTCCACATTACATTTCAGAACATATGCACATGGAGTGAATCCTATACATGAAAACCTGAAACTAAAAGTGCTCTGTGCATCCCTTATCTGCACATTTAAAAAATATATGTGATACAATAGTTTACCACCATTGGTAAGACATAATGGATACATCTTAAAAAACAGACATAATGAACAAATTTTAGGAATATCTGAAAAAAAAGTATCTTCTAATAAGTGTCAGCTATTCAAGCTTGTTAGATAAGAAATCTTAGATGTGGGCGGCAGAGAGAGAAAAGGGTTTAAGGTGAGAAAGGGCAGTATTGTTGTGTGGCACGCAAAGCTGGTTTCTTTGGGAGGAGTACAGTTAACGTCGAGGAATGTACTGGCAAATGAGTGAGGAAATGTAGGGAGAGGCAACAGAGTGAAGTGCCTTAAATGTCAAAAGAAATTATAAACAGCTTGCCACATTGCAGAAAATAACTATTTTTGTTGACTGTGCAAATTTATTGAAGTGTCTAACTGTTGTAAAACCACACATCTACAGAGCGGTTGGCACAAAGATAAAAATACCCCATAATTTTCTTTTATTTATTTAGTTTTTCTTTAAAGGACTATTGATGGTGTATTTTTATTATACTCTTATGTTTGGTCCTATATCCCATATATATGGTTTACAAGTGGTGTTTTTAACCACTGAGTATCTATGGAAACCTTGTGCTGAGGATTCTAGTAATTTTTCTGTGAGCAAGGTTCTAGGCTTTTCATGAGCACCTAATCTCTGGAGATTACTGCTTCCAAATTGTTATATATACTGTATATTCTTAATATACAAGTAGCATATTTTAATTCTCTACTGTTTATAAAATGAAAGAAAGGAAAAAAATAACTGGACTTTTTTTTTTAATCACTATTAAACTTCTAAATACAAAATTTGAAACGAAGAAAAAAAAAATGAATATCTACTGTAGAGAAAAAGAAGTCTTCCACAAAAGAAAGCATTAAATTAGGTTCTTTTTTGCCAACCAGATTCATTGTTCCCTAAAGAGAGGAACTTTCCATGGCGAATAACACTCATCTCTCTCTTTTTCTTCCTTCAGAACATAATCCTAAATACAAAGCAGTCATTGTAGTGGGAAGTGTTTATGGTGAAGGAAATAGTATTTCCTTAAATAAGAGCTTACATTACAAATTCCATAAGACAGAGTGAGCTCATCAAATGTATTATTTGTAAGTTAATGATTTCATTTCATTATAATTGCAGGCATTTTTTTTTTTTGGTAGACACTGCAAACAACCTTTACTGTAGCAAGCATACAGCTGAAATAATAGATGTCATTTGATCTCTCCTAAAAAATATCACTGCAATATAAATTATTTCAGGGCTGTCCAACTGGAAGCCCGGGATCCGGATGAAGTCCTCCAAGTTTTTTACTTTTTTTTTTTTTATTTTATTTAATGGCTCCAAGCCTAAGAGCTCACAGACGACTTGACTCAATGATATCATCAGTTTAATAGGATCCGGGCCTGTGAACATGTGGGTATAATCGATAACTGGCCCACTGCATGGAAATGGATAGACAGTGCTGAGTTATTTAAAAGGAAGCTAGAGCAAAACAATTGTAATTCTTTGTATAATTTAAAAAAAAAAAAAAAAACTGTTGTAAATATTAATATTAGATGCCTTATTAATCATTAAAATAATACACTGACTGTACTGGAAAAAAAATACAAAAAAGGATTTATTTAAAGGTATATATAACACAAAAATTAAAAGTCCCCATTGACTATACAAAACTATGCTTCTTGTTCTCGAAAAAGTACAGTACATTACAAATTATTAGTACTGGTATATATGTAAAGCATGAGTCAGATAGGTTAATGATGAACAGATAGCTTCCATCTGCTGTGTCATAACATTTTACAGTGAAAAATGAAATCAGTTACATTGAGTGAAATAGATCAGCTTTGTTACACATACTATCTGGGACAATTAAAAGGGTTTTTGTTCTGTACTATAAAAATCTTTCATGCTTTTGTTATGTAATCAATTAGGGGAATGCAAATGTGGCAAATGAGGAGAAATCCATCAGCTCTCCCATTAGGCCTTGGGTACATGGAGTTAAGAAGCCACAAAGCAGGAATTAAGAGAGGGGTCTGTTTTCTCTACATTCCTAAATAGTCAAAAATGTCTGATTACGCTTCCTGACAATCAGAGCTCTAGAGGCCCCAATGAAATGGTGGGGAAAAACATGGAATGTAGGTTCAAATAATAAGAAAAAGGTAGACAAACTCTAAGTAGGTGAGGTTTTATAATTAGATCTATAAAGCTAAATTACTGCAACATCCTGTCGAGGAAATGTTTTAGTAACATTACGGGCTCTCTAAAATGCTGCCTCAGGACTCCAAGGTGTTGCTGTAGATGATGAGTGGAAAAAAGTGCCAGCGAGTAAATTACAGCTAATGCTACCCCCGCTACTATAACCATATCTCTAAATGTAATAAGATACCTACTTGTGCATGATTTGATGTTGGTGAGGGAAAAAGCATTTATATACTAATCCTACTGAAATGCAGATACAAGTCTGGGTATGACTTGAGTGACTTGCTTCATATTGTTAACTTTTACTAACACATCCTCCATATACAGCCATAGAATTTGCTACTACAGTGCATATCATCACTATGGGTGTTCTTTTACACTGACTATGGAGAAGTTTGAAGTCTGGGAAAGAAGTTTCCAAGTATGCCTTGCTAAAAAAAAAAATCAGATTGCTCTTTCTCTACATCTTCTACAGTACTGTACAATGCAATAGGAAAATATAAACAATGTTATAAATAACAGACAAGAGTTTAGAGGGATTTGCTGTTGAGACTTTATTATAAGGTAGATCAGAGGCACTTGTGAAGCTTAAGGAATTGAGCTAGTGATGCTCAGAGGTGAAACAATGGCAATTCATTTTAGCGTATTAAGTAGGGAGGATGGAGATGGAAACTGAAGCAATACATAGAATAACTACAGCACAGAGATGGATCTAGGAGTACGGACTAGGGTAAGCCTTTCTTGAATAAGTGATTTTTTAGAGATTGCCATGTTAGTCAGGGTGGGTCATAGATAACTGTTATGGTTAGAGATAAAGGAAAAAAAACAGGAAAATTGAATTTCAAATGAGGATAAAGAAAGTTAGAAAAGTACTTGACAGGTAAAATAGGAAATGAGAAGTATCATATCATATCCTGCCAGAAACCTCAATGCCAGAGACTGCAGCATGGGAGACTGTTTTATGGTTTGTTAGAAGGTTAAGAAAGCAGGAGAGTCAATAATGGCAATATGATTGTTACAGATGGAAGAGGCAATTCACAGACCCACCAGGGTTACAAGAAAACACTGATATTGGAGTTGAGAGGCAGGTAACTGGATAAAAATGTAAGTATAAAGCAAAAATGTGAGGCTGGATGCAATTAAAAAGGTGGAGGGACCTGGATTGCAAGAAATGGCACAAGTCATTAGTATGAAGGGGATGATAGTATATGTGAATTCCATTTATGAGCTTTTCATCAGTTGATAATTAGGAGAAAGTATTTAAAGGAATCATCAGAATAACTGCCTTGTTAACAGGCAGGTAACATTCCACTTGAAATGGATTAACTAAAAGTTTTTGCTATTTAGGGTTGTAGTCACCTGTTCTGATCTTTAACATTGTTTATTAGTGTCCAATGGCTTTCTAGATCTGTCTTAACTCATCCAATCTAAAATACTTACATACAAATTATATTAGAAAATATGTAACTCCTGGTTGCGGTTTACAAATTAATATTGTCAAATATATAAAAATCTCAGGGACAAAAAAGTGAACAAAGGATAGATTCAATTTGTCCTTGGAGGAGTCAGTGAAAAAGCCTATTGTACTTTACAGAATTGTAGTTTTAACGACGGAAAAGAAATACTACCAATCAGCTATACTGCTCTCCCTGCCGTTATAGAAAAGAAGTGTATACACTGCTTCGACCTAACTGGTTTTATTAAATTAATGATTGCTGCAAAATAAATGAATTATCAAAGTGAGCGATCCATGGTAATTTGAACCATTTCGATACTAGTTTATCACCTGCCCACTGCTGTTGTTGCAGTAAAGTCAAGATCTTGTGAGAGGTAAGAGCTGATGACATAATTATAACATCATTCATTTAATTAAGCTTTGCCCTCATCATCATACATTGTCATTAGATGCTCCCAGTTGGTTTGACCCAGCTCTATTCATTATCATCATATCTGTCTTGCTGCTCACAAAGGAAAAAAAAAGAGTAAACAGCCTATCCTATTTAAGCTGTTCTTAAAATTAGTTGGTATTGTGCCTTGTGCCATTGAGCATTTAACATGTAGCATTTGAATAGATATTGTTATGCTGTAACGTTAAATATTCAATATTCAATATAAGAAGTAATGCACTGCATGAAAAGATAAAGAAACGTGCTATAGTCATTTTCTACACTTAAAGAAGTAAATCATATCTGGCAGTTTTCTCCCGTTAATTCCCATTGCTGTCAACTGGTGTTAACAGGAAAAAACTATTTCCATATATATATATATATATATACAAACACATAAAGGCCACACAACTGACAGGAGCTTACTAACAAAGCAACTTTTAGTAAAGTAGAGACATAAAAAAAAAGCATATTGTCCATGCAAAGAAAGGGAACACCTTAAAAAAGAAATATAGTGCCAATATAACTGCCCACATACATATAAACCTCCTTTATACTAAGCCAATCACTATCACAAAAAGTTAAGGGAAGAATTAATACTTGCCATTTGTTCTCTCTCTCTTCCCCTATTAGTTCTAATGAGAGTTGACATTTTGTCCTCCCCCGCTTTCCCAACTCCTTTCCCTCTTGCAAGTTAGGAAACTACTGCTATTGGTTAAACAGTGTGCTGACTTTAGGTCTCAACAATCAAGCTTGAGATTATGGAATGCAGGAGATTACAGAGGTTGGGGCTCTGGAAAGCTAACTTGTGTACACATGCTTAGTTATAACTTAGGCAAACATACATTTCCTGGTGCAGGAATTTTGAAATACTGCTTATTAAAGTAACCTGCTTCACATGATACAACTACTGGGGAGAAATCCTTCTCACTAAGGTACAGTACTTTATATGTAAAGATGTAATCTATTATAGTTCCCCTTTAAACTTTTGACATTTTTTTGAACCCTATATAACTAACATGCCATCATCCAGGTGGCTCCACTGGTGGCAGCTGCATGGCTGGCAGATGGACTATAATACCACAGAGGGCTCAGAGGACTGGGACTGCTAGGACTCGGCTGTATTGGTATAGGAACAGGAGAACTATAACACCACAGAGGGCTCAGAGAACTGGAACAGCTAAGACTCAGCAGTACTGTAGAACTCATTAAAAGGAATAGCTAGCTGCCCAGAACAGTGATACCAGGGACATTAACGCTCAGGCACCTTAGCATTACATAATTTAATTCTCCCTCCCATTTGCATGTCATGAGTCATTGGGGGGGGGAGAAATGTCTAGCAATGGCATGTTTTATGCAAGTAGATGGAACTTCAGTTATAAACATCAAACTGAAATTGGTTAGTCTATCACTGAATCTTGTATTATGAGTAGGGCTTCTCTCCTTAAAAATGACCTGTACACTTCAATTATGACTGAAAAAGGAGGAATGGTTCTGTGGACTTAAAGAGCCAACACCATTTGAACAAATGATCACATACATTTCACATTATCACAAATGATTAGCCCTACATTAATCTATGAACACATCTTCAATAAACAAACTTACATTAGAGCACAATTTGCTGGACTCTTTTACTTAAAAGTTAAATATAACATATTTTACCTGTATTTCAAAGGGTGCACTAAACCTTTTGCAGGCTTTAGTTTTCCATTAAAAATGTATTCAATCATTTATTAATATATAGGGGGATATTTCTAAAAGTCAAACAGTTTATCAACCTGTTAAAGCTAGGGAAAAACCATCAATATAAATCGATATTGTCATTTTTGCCAATTTATAAAGCCGTTTCCAGCAAATCTTTTTGACAAAAAGTGTTCACCTGCTTCAGGCTTAGGAAAAATTCCCTGTGGAGCTGGGTCTGGTCATTTAGCCACAGTTGGATGAGTTTTCACGTAGAAATATAACGTCACTATTGATCTGCAATGGAAGGGCGAACCGTACTGAAAACACTGTGGTGCGACAATTTCAACAGATTGATATTTATTAAAATGGATCTTATTCAATATTGACAACTTTTCATTGGAACCTGTAGAAATCAGCAGAACCGGAAAGCCAGCTAAATTCCAAAATAGCTTCCAAAAAGCATTGATAAGTGACAAAAACAAACTTAAATGGTGGAAATGATCTTGCTAAATTCCCCCCAATATTAGACCGTCAGTATTTTAAAAAGTGTGTTCCATTTAAACCTGTTTTGGAATCAACTAATCCTGTAAGACAATGGCATCCAGCAATAAATAACACAAGCATGGAATCCACATGAATTTAAATGTGTAGAACAGAGCCTTTGAAATCCTCTCTTCATAAATATATTTATACATTTTTTTCTATTTCTTCTTGGAAAAAAAAAAAGTACAAGATCATTTGGGAATGTAAAATCAGTGGGGCAGAACCTTACTGCTATTGTATAACAAATATTGGCTGATATTCCAATATTTACAACATTTATGTTTTTAACTACCGTATTTGCTGGCGTATAAGATGACTGGACGTATAAGACGACCCCCGACTTTTCCAGTTAAAATATAGAGTTTGGGATATACTCGCCGT
>WMED01001728.1:0-26354 GCA_019650415.1 Pipa parva
ATTTCAGTTTTGTATGTTCAAGTTTATTTGGTCGCAATAAAAGAAATATTATAAAAAAAATGTACCTAAGTCCCTTCTGGTATATTACTTGCAGCAAGTATTACCTAAACAAGAGCAGTGAGTAGCCTGTATCAATACTTGTATATAGTCTTCAGCAAGCAGAAGTTATAGGTCTGTCAGTTTAAATGGGGGAGATTAGGGTCTCCATTAAAGTTAAAGGGGGAAAAAAAAAAAAGCCTAAACCCACCTATCTGCGCTACCATAAATTTACCCTTTAAATGTAATAAATGATCATCATAGATGTACTTTCTCATCAGTGAAAAATGCATGATACTGAACTGAAATCCCTGCAGCAGTATGCATCAGCTGTATATATAGTTAATCTCCAAAAATTAGAAGGGAAAGAGACTTCCTGCAAGCTGAGATTTTAGCAGAGTTTTCTGTCAACATCTTTTTTTAAAGTTTCCCATTAATATTTAGGTATGTTGCAATTGCTGTGGAGCTATGCATAACTATAACAACTAGGTTGAAATGAGTTGACACGGGAAATTCTGGATCCAAAATGGCTGCACAAACTCTTTCTAGGCTGGTGATATGATGCATATTCTGTTTATTTGTGTTTACACAACAGAAAGGTGCTGCTCAGACCTGCTGTGTAATGTTATCTATAAGATCTGCTCTTTGATTGTGTTGTATCAGTATCGCATTAATGGGTAATGATAAATTGCTACATAGGTTTAAACTGTATTATTGCTCTTTAGGCAAGTTGCTTTGCTTTATGCTTACCCTGCTGAATGTTGATTTTAAAACCACTTTCTCCAGCTCTATAGCAATCAGACTTGTAAGGAGACTTGTGAGATTCTCATAAATAACTGGTGAAAGGCTAACCTGCAAAGGTAATGACAGAGCAACAGTTGTCACACTGGGTATTGCCCATTACAAGCATATATTTAAAAGGTTCTTAGAGCCCACTGGCAAATAAAAGCCAGAATGTAGTTTTTTAAAATTTCTGTCAGTATGTTCATGAACAAAAAAAGAATAAGAGTAATCTTTAAACAGGGGATTGAAAATGATTAAGCATGGAGAGAGAAAAAAAGATTTTAAAGTAAACCATAACATCATTTGTGAATCAGGGTAGAGGGGGAGTCATGGTTTGGGCATGTATGGCTAAAAGCTAAATTCATCATTCTGCTTTTACAACAAAAGTGATCATCAAGAACAGTAGAATGCATTCTGAAATATACATATGCTTAGTTTTAACTAAATTCCTCCAAAATTCACTGAATGCTTATCACAATCTCCCAACGCTGAGTACCAACGTGGTAGCATTCCATTAACTAAAGACAAAGCTGAAGTTACAGAGTATGAGTGCATTACAGGCTTGGCAAATTATGACCAGGGAATATACTATACATTTGCATGCACACTTCTTTTAATTAACTGACAAATCAATGGGTTTGCAAAAACAAAAATGAAACTTGCATTTACAATAATGCTAATATGTCCATTTTCTTTTGTCCCTCTAAAATGGTGGGAACATATTTCTTAAAAAGGGTTATGAGTCATGTAAAGTTTCAAATTAAAACTATTAGCCTGCACTTTAACCTTATAGTTGTTGTTTCATTTAAAGTCCAATGGGTGTACAAAGCCAAAAAAAAAAACAAAAACATGTATAACTAGACCAATAAAGCTGCAGATTACAAAGCTAAATTTTCACATGCATAACCACACAAATTAATTTCACTTACATAATTCCTTATTTAAGTCATTATAGGGTTGATACAAGACTTTAACAATGTACTTCCATTGAAAAAGTGCAGTTTGTATAGATCTGGGGTAGGTAAACTTTAAAAAGAGCCATTTTGCCGCCTCTTCCACTAAAGAAAAATATTCTGGATAGCAAAACATAACACACCTTATATTCACTACCTACTCTACCCAATTTTCCCCCTTTGAATCAAATCTACTACTTGTCTAGCAATCACATTGCTTTGGTAAGGGAGCGGGTGGGGGTGCTATCTTAAAAGAACAGTCTGGACAAAATTGAAAAAAAAATGCATATGTTAGTAAATACGAATTACTAACTTTTATTAAATGCATTTTATTTTCAATTTTGGCCCTAAAATGAATTATCTTACCTGTTTAGAAGCACTTCCATGTTTATGATTCCATCTTCATCTGTGTCGCCGACTCTAAGGTGTCCTGGAGCAGAAACTCTTCACAGCCGCGATCTTCTCCTGTCAATCTGCAGCCCGGCATCTCATAATAGTCACATGGGAGAGAGGGGCATCACCAAGGGGAGACGGGTTGATGATGTGCCGCTCTCTCATGTGACTAAGAGGAGATGCCGGTGCCGAGCTACACACTGACAGGAGAAGAACGCGACTGTGAAGATTGTCAGCTCCAGGACACCTTAGAGTCAGCGGCACAGTTGAAGATGGAATCATAAACACGGAAGTGTTTCTAAACAGGTAAGATATTTCATTTTAGGGCCAAGATTGAAAAAAAAAAAAAAATGCATTTAATAAAAGTTAGTAATTCGTATTTACTAACATATGCATTTTTTTCAATTTTGCCCAGACTGTTCCTTTAAGCACTAGGCTGCAGCGTGATTGGCCCAAACATGTGGCAAAATTAACCTCTTCTCTAACAGCCACAATTCCCAGCAGAGCCACAGGTTGCAGATCCCTGGTATATATATAGAATACAGCACCATGCTCACCACTCTGTGTGCCACAGTCCATTCCACACCCTAATAGCTGGTAGAGTCAACCTTTAAATAGTGCTTCCTCAACAGTTAAAAAACAAATTTGAATTAGCAGCTTGGCCTGTGAAACAAAAATGGTGAGTGGCTAAATAAGGAAGTATATAAGCAACATTACTTTGTGCGTTATAACTGTATAAACTAAATGGCCAAGCTACAAAGATGGGGGATATAAAATGTTCTGTCAACCTGTCCACTAAAGAAAAAAAATGCATATTTAAGTGTACTCACCTTGAATTCTGCCATTAGTTGCTCCAAGTTAACTATAAACTGCTGGACCCAAGGGTCATTTGCTTCAAAATCATTGAATTCTTCCTGGTAACCAAAATTGTAAAGAAACAACTCAAACTCAGCAAAATACTGCCACTGCTCAGTATCTTTCTGACTTGTGCTTGGTTAGCATCACAAGTAACCTTAATACTTACCTCTTCAATATTATGAGAAGCTATCAAGAAGAGGTTAATCCATGGTTTGACTTGTGGTTTTATAGCAGTGCTGTTTAACTCTCCTAGACTCTCCTGCACCAGAAAACAGAACTTTGAAAAAGGATCTAGTTTCTTAAAAGACAGCCACTAGTGGACTAATAAAGATGATTGCAAAGAAAGGCAGAAAATTAGAGGTTTGAGATCCTCTCAAATTGGATAAATGCAATTTTCTCACCTGCAGCACATCTCTGAATTTGTTGGATACTGAAGCCATATCTGAGAGACAACTGTCAATCTTGGCCTTTGCTTGCTCCCCACCAAGGCCTTGGCTGAATAACTTGCTACAGTCATTCTATGAAAAGGTGTAAAGGATAAGAGGTCACGCATCCATTGAGAATCTTTCAGATTATGAATTTTTCCTAATCACTTTTTACATAGCAAAGATACCAAACTGAAGTTATACTGCATTACTTTAAGTCTCCCCAAGATTTGAAAACTGCAACAATTCTTTTACTAAAACTTAAATGGAACCTGCCAAAGCTAAATTTACCAGAACCCATTTATATTTTCAAAAACAGCTTGAACCTAATGATAACTGGTATACCTTGCTGAAACTGCTCTTATGTCACAAGAAATGTAGTCATTGACATTCCAGGTTTCTCTAGTCAGGAAGAGGACATATGAAATTCATACTGCTAATTCCAAAGTCACTCCTCCTGATATCACTTTCACACATATTGGTTTTCACTTACTCATACAATTTACCTTTTTGGACTGCAAGGATCCACACTGCCTTTCTTTTCACCCTAAACATTTCCATTTCTTTGGCCTCTTTAATTTTTAAGAAATGTACTTGGATCCCAATGAAGCTTTGTGCTCTCCATTTTCGAACCTCACATCCTGTTTCATATACTTTGTTAATCAGATTTATGTTTCCAATTGTTTATTCACATTACTACTGCAGCACAAACCAGTACTGGTATCCTGGCTAAATTTGACATCTATTTTATCCTGTCTCAGCATTGAACAGTAGATTTTAATGTCATTTATTTGGCTGACCCACTGATTGGCAACTGAGTTTAGAAAGGGTGTAGTTTTTTGCTGATTTAATTCTAAAGACTAAATCTAATATTTATTAGTTGAATGCTCCAGATTGTATTGCATGGTGGATCTCCTATGGTTGCTTTTCAGGGACAGAGCAGTAAAAATGAAACTTAAACTGGTTTCCATGACCTGATAAATGAGAAATAGCATGCAAACACAATGCTTAAGTCCCTAATGCCAATCGCCTCTTTTTTTTTTTTTTTTTTATATAAATGAGCTCCTTAATTTCATGGGAACCAGTTACTTTTGCCTTGCTCTCACCCTCCATCACTTTATCCTACCTCCAAATTCTTCTTTAGAGTCATGATGTTTTCATTGCAAACCTCGACATTATTTAGCGACACCTGAAATAACAGAATGCATAAGAGAAAAGGACAAAGTGAATACAATGTATGGGCATATTTCTGCAGTACACAATCCTTTTTCTCACCAGAAAGGACATCTTGGCTTCATCATTGGTTTCAATGCCCTTCGTGTCAAATTTTCCCTGTTGTAGGCTGCTGTGCATCAAGTTTACTGCACTGGTTACTCCACGCTGGATATCCTGCAATGTAGTTGCAGGGAAGCCCATCCGCAACTTGTTACAAAGCACCTCCCTTCAGAAAAAAAAAATAGTATTTTTTAAAAAGTTGCAGATATCTGTATTAAAGCCTCCTCAGCCAATCAATACACTGCATAATTTAGTAACTTATCTGTAGTAAGGGGGGATGCCCGTACATGAGGGCACCCTGCTGTAAAAGGACCCATTCTGTTTACTCTCTCTGCCTGGCACCAGTCTTTCAAACGAACTAGCATAAGGGTCCCCAGTTATAGTTTTGTCCAGTGCCCCATTCTGTCTAAATCTTGCACTGAAAACTTAGGGGCAACACAGACTTTGCCCCGGATATGACAAAATTACTGAAATTTATAGAAAGAAAACAAACAAATGGTGTCCATGAAAGTGGAATGCAGCTTTTAATGTGCCTTCACCACAACAAACAGTGGATAAGGCACATTAAAAGCTGCATTCAACTTTCAGGATGCTGTTTGTTTCATTTTTTTCTATATATTTGTGGGTGGGGCTGTCCAGTTTGGCAAAAGACATTTTTCAATACAAACTGGAAGAATTACTGAAATGTACATGTTTGATCAAGATCGAAGAGGAATACAGCACATTTACCACTAGATGCTACAGTAAAATAAAAAAATATCTACAGTCTTTTAAAACCTCTTTAAACAATTAGAGTTTCAAAAATAGTTATTTCCTTTTATACATAACGGTCTATAAAAGATCTACAAAATATGCTCTTCAAATTTGAAGGGTAAAACAGAGATTTTAAATATACACTTTTCAAAACATCTAAACACAGTTGAAAATGATCACCTGAAATCTGACTCTAACATGGTTGTGGATAGATTTATCATGGCACAAAGGCAGTCAATACTAGAGCTGGACAGTGCACGACCAATGCATTTCTTCACAATGTAAAACACGTCGTCCACCATACTTGATATCAGCTGACCTCGTTCACAAGTATCCATGGCCACAGCCTAAAGGAGACATTACACAGAAAAAAAAATGTTTTAATGTATTTCCATGAATGTACACTAAAATGCAAAAGAACTGACAACTTTTTTTTTTTATCAATAAACTAACTGCAGCTGCTAAGAAATGAAACAGGAGTGTTGGACCACTAAAACATTAGTTAGAATAATTAATATGCATATGACAAAAAAGCAAATATGATAAATTAGGTAAACTGTGGAAAAATAAACGAACACACAAATGCTAGAAAATGGTATGTGCGGCATTAGCTTGGGTACACTCTTAAATATAATGTATCTTACACTATAAGAAATGAGATAATGCATTAATACAGTATAATAAGACTGATAAGCCTAAGCTGAAAACCCTGGGCATAGGCGTCAAGTCTGATGCTCAGTCCTTTGGGTTCTTGTTGACCCCTTGAAAATTATTTTTTTTTCTTTTGAATTGCTTACAGAGGATTACTGCTTTAGTACACACTAAAGCTTACTAAACAATGCAAAAATGCAATCAGTGTAAACCAGGGGTGGGCAAAATATGGCCCACGGGCCGAATCCACCCTGCAGAAATCTTTGGCCCGGCCCTTGTGCTAACCTTGGGTGACAGAGCCAGGCTGTGGGGTAGGCAGCTGTGCTCACCCCTCTCCTCCCTGTCCCGGCTCCATCTGAAAGAAGGAAGGGGGTGAGCACCAAGATAGCACCCCCCTCCTTCAGAGGGTAGGAAGGAGGGGGCAGCACAGTTTGTTTTAGTCAATATTATAATCAACTTAAACTTAAAATTACTTTGTACTTTTTTTGTGATGGTTTTGTATATGCTTTGTAATATTTTTGTAATGTTATATTGTTATTTAAGTTACCTTCACATGCCTTGTACCTTTAATGACTTAAGGCCCATGCATTAATAAGGTTACCTCCTTCCTGTACCTATAGGCTGTATGGCATACACTATACAGCAGGGGTGAGCAAACTATGGCCCTCAGGCTGCATTCGGCTCTCCAGAAGTCTCCGACTGGCCCACTGAGGGTGTAAAAATGGGGGGGGCATGGCCAACCAAAATAGGCATCAGCACACTAGACACACCCCTTCCGGCCCTCTGAAGCCATCCGGCCATTCATGTGGCCTGATGGCGAAAATAATTGCCCACCCCTGTTATACAGTATTGGGTAGAACGAGAATGAAGATAATTATATTAGTCTGGCCCTCTAAAACCATTCCAATTTCTCATGTGGCCCCATGGGAAAATTAATTGCCTACCCGTGGTGTAAACCATTGGTTATGCTGGAAATGCTGAGGTGGTGTTCACACTTTAAATATAAGCTGTGACTTAAGGAAACTTAGTAAAACTACTGCAGCTAATGACGTCAACAAACTTTGCATTCATAAATGATAAATGAATCATCTACTTGCAAAAATGACAGTTTTGCTAATATTTGGAATACTAGATGACTGGAGAACTTAGAGGGAAATTTTAACTGGCACCACTGCATGAATCACCACACTGGCTCTGATTCCCAACAGTGCTTCTCTCATCAGTGCTCTAGCATCAATGTCAGCTCCTCTGCTGTGCCATGTTAGATGTTATACTGCTTTCTGTGCCTTCTCAGAAGTCCTGCTTGATTTTCAGCTTCCACTGTGTACTTCTCGAGTGTCAGCTCTGCAGCCCAGTCTTCCAGATTATCTTCAGAATCTTTTGCATTGTTTCTACCTAGCTGCTCCATGTGATACAGTGAGTAATGTAGTTCTGCAGTTCTTGTATCCACCAGAAGTCTTTGCAAGCGTTTCAGCAGTGGGCCGTGACCTGGGAGTCTCCTCACTGCTATAATACCCCCTTTGTGGGGGTTTAAAGGTGAAAACCAAAGGCTCCTTAGACTCTGCTCCTTGCCTTATCTTGCACCATCCCCATTGTGGGAAGGAGAATCCACCTCCATCTTGTTTACTGCACTATCCCACACTTGTATCAGTTCCAGTATGCCTCAATGCCTCCAGATGTCTAAGGAGCTCTGGTTGCCTCAGCTCCTCCAGTGGCACCCAGTTCCGTAATACCCCATATGTGTCTTTCCCTGCACTTCACTGCATTCCTGTGACAGATCGTTTAAACCCCCAGTGATCCGTGACAGTACGATGGAGCCAGTCACAGGATACTCTAGCCATGGATCCTCCCTTGACAGTTTTGAACAGTACTTGCACTCTGCTTGACAGAAGGCATCAAGCAAGCCCCAGCATCCTTTCATATGCTCTAAATGGGTTTCATTTCCGCTTTACTGATCACAGTATTCTAAATTCAAATGTATCCAACCATTCATTCACATGTTCTTTTTCCCCATTTTAACTTTCTCAATCTACCAGTAACAAATATGGATTTTCCTTTGCAACTCTGGACCTTGAAGGCATTTGTTTCTCAAACTGCAGACTCTGAAATTAACCCATTGCAGTTGTGCAACAGAGTTTTCCACTTCTTTTTCTATCCTTCATACATTACATACAGTTTCCATGTTATCCTAAGAAAGTAAGGGACACCTTTGTATATAAATTTGCTGACACGGAACAGCCCTCATCTCACAAAATATTGGTAGACAGAACCAAACTGCCAAAATGGGACTTTCAATTCATGCTGAATGAGAAATGATAAGCTAGTCATTTTAAACAGTATTAGTAGTCATTTACAAAATGAATGTCTCAGTTCAATTTTAGAAATATTTTTAAAAAGTTTTGAAAAATTAATAAATGTCTTAAGGAATCAAACCATTTACAAACGATTCTTCTTCTTCTTATACTATCTGAACTACACACCTTGTTCACACTCTCTCTCATGTAAAACTCTTCCATGGTAATGTAGTATCCAATGAGTTCCTGCATTGAGCAGCTTAAAAGACAGTGCTTCAGCAACTTATCCAAACTCTGCAGATGCTCTGAATAAGGGTGAAAAGAGAGAGAGAGCAAACAGAAAATAAGGTATTTCCAAGGTCAAACAAAAGAGCAAAATTTGTGTATCTGTGTTCTAATGAAGTGAGGATAAGCTACACAGACAGAGGCCCTCATTCACCATAGTGCGAAGTGTTCGGCTCACTTCGCATATGGTATTATGCGCATGCTGATGTCCTGCACGCGGACATCAGCATGCTCATTAAAGGGATTCCCCTCCCGGCGAAGAGACTCAAGTGTTCTCGCCAGGAGGGGAATCCCTTTAATGCACATGCTGATGTCCGTGTGCAGGACATCAGCATGCGCATAATACCATATGCGAAGTGAGACGAACGCTTCGCGGCTCACTTCGCACTATGGTGAATGAGGGCCAGAATTTTTTTTCCCTAAGAATTTTTATTGTAAAAATTTAATATAAATTAACAAAAGAAAAATTTCACCAAGGCTTCAGCTGAAACTGAATCTAAATGGTATATTTAATTCATTACAGCAAAGTTACCTAGTAATGTTACATTAAGAAGACAATAACTAAGAGTTAGTAAGTTAGTAATGTGCCACTATACCTAACACTGGGTGTATCGACCTTGTTAAATTTAGTAACAATCATTCATTAATAGGGGCAGGGTTTTATCAACTAAATCAGTCCAGAAGGAAAGAATGTGATGTTTTGCTCCCAGCTAACACATACTACCTGACTTTGTTTAGACAGTAAAACAACATATAATGTACTCTGGTTCTTACTAATAGTGTAATGATGTCCACCATGCCTATAAAGTACCTTATGGCAAAATTACTAGTGGAAGTGCATTTGTCCTCTATTTCTCCTCAGTTACATTGCCTTAAATCAGGAATCAGTTCATGCAATCTATAAAATAAGTTGACCACTTGGAACAGTTAGGGTCCCAAAGCAGCTATGAAGAAGGTCATTTTTATTTATTCTTTTTTACTAGACCCAACGCAACTATTCTCTGAATACACATTGTAATTGCATTATCAGTAACTATTATTTAAAAAAAGCTATTTATTTATAATATGTACATATACTCATTTTATCTACCTCAACTTACAATATTTTACTATGATTATCTCATGATGCACTTTATGTTATTTATACCTATTTATTGCTATACTTATTTATTTTTATATAACGACGCTATATAATCTCGCTGATTTGTATGTACTGTACTTATTCAGTGACAATAATAAATCTAATCTAATCTAATACTCTGCTGATCAGGATTCTTCACTTCGAAACCTTCTTCCAGGCCAGAAATCTGACAATTTTTTTGGGTTTTGTTTAATCAGTATATAAACCCTGGGAGAAAAATATAAATGAGGAATAATAGCAACTGTCCAACAATAAACAGATCAGCAGTGCCTGGCTCAGCCTTGTACAAAATGTGAAAGGTTATTGTTAATGTTTCTCTTAATGAGAATTCTAAATGGATTCAAGATTCTATAGAACCTCTTTTTGTTCTGGAATGTAGTTTTCTAGGTCTGAAAAGTAGGTGCAAACAAAAAGATATTTCAAGTCCATCTTTGCATCTGGTACTCCTGTTCATGTACAGCCTATGCATCATGGGAAATATCAAGGAAGTGAATCATCTTAGGGCAAAATTATTCTCTATAGATGGTGCTGGAATAGTTTGCCTTAAATAGATATCTATACACTAGTAAAAGTATAAAAGGGGCATCAGATGGGATCCTTGAAAAGAAGAAATTGGAAAAGGGGTCCGATGCCTAAAATGGGTATTTATTAGTTTGTTTTTTTTTTTAATTGCCTACTGATATTTTAATTTGGTCACTACCTACAATTGTGTATTTTTTCTGCATTGTGCTCAGGCTTGATTGCACCAACTGACATTACATATCTTGCCAGTTGTGCTGCTTAAATTTATTAAAGGAACACCATACCATCATTATGATCAAGGCTTATTAAATATGTATAGTAACACTGAAATTAACCTTGATTCCATTTTACACCAGGAAAACCAGTCCTTTTAAACCTGTAGGTTCCGACATGCTCACATCTCATAGAACACTGTATTGAGTCTATTCAGTCAGCTGCAGGTGCACATATTGGCACAAGTGGTTAACTAGAAGTGTTGCAGTAATCCTAATTAAAGATGGTTTTAAAATATATGCAATATTTATAAAATATTTCAGATACAAACATTTATAATGCAGCACAAACATGTGTTTTATGCATATTGATACAGAGGGTTTAGTGCAGGGATTGGCAACCTTTTTGGCCAAGAGAGCCATATACCTGCGGCTCTGCTCAGCTATTTTGAATCTGAAGGCACTGACATCATATGCAATGTCACATAGGAGACGTCAGCAGCTCCGGATTGGCTAGCAACCCGGAAGTGCGGTGAGGTCAGCAGCAGCCCTGGATTGGCTAGCAACCGGGAAGCGCTGAGAGAGCTTTGTCTCTACAGCCCTTGCCGGTGATTAGACAGCAGATTAAACAGCTGTGCTTGCATTCGAGCACCGCTCGTTACAGTCAAAGAGCAAGATGCAGCCATCAAGAGCCATAGGCTGCTGACCCCTGGTTTAGTCTTTCATCAAAGGCTCTCTAGTTAAAGATTACACGGCAGTCCTCTAATCATATTTTGACTTATCTGCTGCTGTTTTGCTTCTAAGACCATTTTGAGTGATGTGGAAGCAAATAAATGTAATAATATCAGCATTTTGGTTTTCAGTCACAGTTTCCTCTTCCTTTTTCCATCTAAAATCTTCCTCACGGAATGGAATGAACCACACACTTTTTTTTTTTTTTAGCAAAGCACCTATATACTGTGTGTTTAGGGCTATAAAGAGATTCACAGTACAAGAACAGAATAAGAAACACAGATAACTACCTTGTTTCACCTCCTCTGTTGCCATAGAGTCTCCAACTTCAAAGTCAGATATTACTCGGCGCTTTATAAATCGCAGATACAGCTCAGTTCGGGCACTCATTAGTGTTACCTCAGCTAGGATTGGATCCAGATCCCTAGAAGAAGAAATCAAAGAGTTGTTTTGTACAAGAATTAAACAACACATATATTTGGAAAGAAGGGATGTTGCTTTATCAGTTCTTTTATTTAATATTCCAGAAATAAGCAGGTTTAAATTCCCAGTTTAGAAAGGAAGTACAGTAGTTTGCATTCACAGGAAAGGTAAATCTCCCTAATTCCCCTCTTACATATGGTGATAAATACCACCTAAAATCTAACAGTATCTGTACATTATATTTGGTCTGCCAAATAAGCATCTGACCTTTTCTTAAAAAAACTCTGCAAGGACAGTCTCCACGGGGAGGGCAGTAACTATATTTTAAGCTCTCATTAAAAAAAACCCTAGCATTTATTTTAGATGCATGAGCCCTTTAAGATGATGTCAGGAAGTTTTAATACAACTATTTTATACAGTGAAATAAAGAGTAATTATACAGTCCACTCCTTCAGTGAATCTTCTTTAATGAAAACAAAACCAGCTCGTAAACTCTATGATTATAATTAAAGGGGTGCTAAAGCCTCAGACTAGGCATAACAGTTTGAATTAAATAAGTCCAATCTTTCTGCCATGGGACATATTTTGTTTGGCAGCTGAAGTCCTTCATTTCACTATGAAAGAAGGATTTTGGTGCAGCAGTAATCAGGGACTTAGGTTAACCAGAATCACAGTTTGTGAACTGAAGGAGTCCGGTTGCTGAATGCTAAGCCCCAGGAATAGCTCAGCCTGAGGTTTTAGCTCCCCTTATAACCCTTCTATTTCATTTATTTATTGATTTAATTGCTCTTTGTCTAGTTCTATAATGTACAATTTGAGAATATATAGAGATTTGTTCAATCTCCTGCTCACTCACATTGTTTACAACAGTTAAATCAATCATTTGCAAGAAAAAGTCCAGGATTTCCCCAAATATATTCCAATTATCATTTTAAATTATAAGAGATTTGTAAACCCCAAACTGCATTAAATTACAGTTATTAACAATGAATTTTATGTACCATATACAAAGTTCCTACAGATATGCCTACAAAGATTATGGATTCTCTGTGGAGCCTCATTGTACTGCAAAGTCTATCAGTAAACACATATTCTCTATCAATGGCAGCTTCTAGGTCATACATAAATTAAACTGATGCAGACTACTGAAAAACACAACATATATTAATTATTTAACAATTATTTACAACACTATCAGGTATAGATGCACTCAATCTACGACTGCTGGGCCATCAAAAACAATTTAAAAAGGCTTCTGGTCTAGGTCCACTTATGTCTCTTACTGCGGGTAGTTCAATTACAAAACTTATCCCCAACATCTTTTATGGCATAACTGTAGGAAAGAAAGGCAGCCCAACTGTGGGAAGCAAATAAGGAAATAAATATAAGAATAAATACTAGGAACATTGTCTCCTACTGGGATGGTGTAACACTGTACCTGAGAATTTTCACAACATTTTTATAATAGAAGCATACCCATACTGAAAGGTAAAGTACAAGAAATCTCTATATCTTAGTTATCTAAATTTCCCATGCCCAAGATGAACTTTGAGCTTTTCATCAAATGCCATTCATTGACTAAATTCTTGTCTTCTATCTACTGAAACTAATCCAGTGGGATAAAACCAAAAAAAAGAGGGAAAAGAATGAAGAATCCCCAAGTTCAACTTCCTTAGAGAGAACAAAGCAAAACTAAAAATGGAAGCTGGAGCCAGCCATCAACAGAGAGGAGGATCTTAACTTGTCTCTTTTCAAATGGTCATTTTCCCCCTTATTTTAGAGATGAATAAGTACAAATCCTAGCTTCTGAGCAGACAGGTAGGGTCATAGGTGGAGAAAAGAGGACCTTGCAGGAAGAGTGCAACACAATTGTACCTGTGTATTTTCAAAGAAATGTTAGACTAAGAATACAACTAAAACAGTAGTTTTTGAAAGTAGTAGCCAAAGGAAAAGACCATGAATAGTCAGAGAATAACAAGATATAAAATAAATAAGGATAATATATTGAAGGTTCTTTGTATGATGAAAGCAGTTAATGCTGTATGTCTGGAAAAGTCAGGATTTTAAAAGGTCAGTAGGTCAGCATTATTACCTGGGTTCGATCTTATCTGTAGAGGAACCTCTAATGATACAGCTTTGAACTTGCTGGAACTGCAAAAAAGGGTTATGGATTAGCAAAAAAGGAATCAACTTTCCCTCATTCCTGTCTGGCAGGTGAACAGCATAAAGGTAATAATATAAAAAGCTGAGGCTTATTTTTGGCCTCTCTAGGTTCTGTTTCTATTAGTTCCACTGGACAAACTTTAAAAGAATATATTTTTAGCCTTACACTGACTCTAGACCCCTTCTTCTCATGTTAAATACTGTAAGAACCCTTAATGTTCATCTCCAAGCCCCTCTTTACTGACCTCAGACCTCGATTTTCTATTCTGTTGTTCCTTAAAAATTTCACCTGAATATTCACAAAAAAAGTGGTACCAAATGTACTTCTACTTTGTTACTATAGTCATGGTGGCTCCTTTAATTAAACACCTGCTGCTGAAAAACAGTATACTCAGGGAAACACAGCAACAAACTTTAATTAGCCAACATAATATATACCCCCAAATAGTCACCCCCGTCGCCACCCCAAATGTTTCAGTGTGTTCATTTCTGCATTACCTAATGTTCTCAACAGTTTTCTTGATTCTACTCTCGTTACTTTATATATAAAACAGTTTTAAATGATAGCTAAAGTCCCATGCTAATTGCTGAATTAACATTTTCCTGCAGGCAACTGAGCTCATTTTAATACAGAAGGCATCCCAACGGTAAGTCTTCATTGGTATGTTGCAAGAGGGGTGAGGTGTATTAGCTGGTTACAGGCTAGCTGGCATTTAGCATGCCAATCCAGATAGTGATTTTAGCTTACCTTTGTTTATAAGGAATAGTCTCCAACTTTCAGCCCATTACCTCAAAAAGCCTTTCCTTACTCTCCAGTTTTCAGAGCATGAAAACCCATGCCTCTCTACAGCAAGTTATTTCTACAGCATTTTATATTAATTGTTTAAACCCTGGGCTTCTGAATTCTCTCTCTTTTCTCACATGCATTTTATATCCAAAAATCTCTTTCTGAACTCTGAGAAGGTAAATCTTGTTACTCTCACCTTCCTGTGATAGTCCCTCTGCTGTACAAACTTGTCCACCACTTTTTCAACCTGACGATCACATTCCGCTTGCAAGTGTTTTATAAGCATAAAGAGTCTACCAGGTCCATAGTATGTCTCCAGAATTGGCTGATGTGTCTCCACTATTCTCGCAATCCCTGCCATTGAGAAAAATCAGTAACATTCTATGTGCTTTAAAGGGGTGCTTTCCCCTCTAAATTAATATTCATAAAATAGTCTCCAATTTTTGTAACTGAACTAATTTATAAATAATTGCATACTATATACACACACAACATCTCTAATAATGAATTACTGTAACACAGCGGTTCTCAACCTACCTGAGACTGCGACCCCCAGCGATGACGTCACCATGCTGACGTTCAGGCACGACGTCATCGGGTCGCATGTCACGTGATGATGTTCATGTGCAACGTGATCAAGTAGGTGTCATGTGATGACATTCAGGCATGAAATCACCACGCAGGTACACCTATATAAAGGGACTTGCAAAAACTACCGGACCTAATTAGAGGAGCAACGTGTTCAGCGACCCCTGTGAGAGTGTAGTTCGACTCTCAAAGGGATCGCGACCCACAGGTTGAGAACCGCTGCTGTAACACACTTATTTTACAGTTCGTCATTAAACTGTGCTGATTAGAATGTTCAGTGAATCTCCAGCTGCATATGGACTACACTTCTGCTCATCTCTAGGAGGCTCTGCAATTCATTTGACACTCATGCCCAGAAAAGAAGCAGCAGCCATAGAAATTAAAACTTAGCATCTGTGAACTAAATCAAGATGGAGTTTGGTTTTTACATTGATGTGGAGAGTAATGCAAAGGAATATTGAAAATAATTCATCATGGGATTCCTACAAAAGTTTTAGGAGCAGGACAATCCAACAGTTAATGAAAAAAGTACTACATACACATACACACACACACACACACATGCAGTCATTTCTCTTTAAAACTGACTGACAGAATTTGGCCGCTGGAAAAAAAACAAAAAACTTTAAGGCCACCGCAACATTGTCATTGTCTGTTCACTACTGAGCAGACTGAACTCTGATAATATGATTTATGTTATTTCAGGCTCTCTATATCCTTCTCTTGATATAAAGGCAAACTATTTGGCATTTTTACATGGATAAAACAGGAATGCAAACAATACCTTCAAATAAGAGTGTCAGAGTATCTGCAAAAATAAGTGCTGCTCTTCGTTCATTGCCTTCTGTTCCCAAAGCCAGCTCCAAGTTTTCTTCAGCTTTCTTAGCCACCTAAGAGAGATACCAGCAGACAGCTGACAATGACTGACTCAGACCATTAAAAACATAAGAACATGATGAGATAAAAAAAATGGGAACATACAAGTGTTTTTGCATATGTTGAATTTTGCAGAAAATGTAAGGTTTCCAACAGGAATAAATGTGAATTTTCATTCATGCAAACTTTACCGAACGGAGATTAACTCATTAAAATGATGCTGACAGCAGTCACTAGTTTGTAGTTTACATCTTTGCTTTTTGCAGAAAGGTCTCACCAACTCCATGTACAGCTTAAAGGAAAACTATTTGTTAAAGGGGGTGATTCTTAAGGGGTGGGTTGATATAATTACCGATCTCTGCGATCCTCTTCAACACTGCTGATGGAGCAAAAGCAGAAACAGTATTCTGACCTAATACTGCTTCAACACTTGCTTACATTAGTGATGTTGAAAAAGAGGTGTGAACCTGAAGGGGACTGCAGTGGTAGAATTGAAGAAATGGGATTGGCTTTAACACAGTATATCCACCCCTTAAGAATCAACTTGACAAACAAGCTTTTAGTTCTCATTCAAGCTACTCATTCTACAACTAACACCTTCCAGAGGAGACCTGTCATTAATATCCACAGTTTCCTTCACAAAACATATCTGGTGTGTATTCGTTTCTCTTCAGCTCCTATCTTCTAGACAGAGGAGCCTCATGTCAAAACAGAACTGTAGCCTCCCCTTCTGATTCAAGTGAATCAAACCACCAGTGAAGCACCTTCCAAACTTTTGGCTTCAATGAATCTCAGTTCTTTTCAACTGGAAATTATCAAGTTATTTCTTAAAATTAGATATAACCTTTTTAAGAACAATAATGGTATAACTATGTAGACAAATAAAGAAAATTTTGATGATACATACCTATCCATGGTATTTAACAAGTTATACAAGGACAAAAAAACTCCTTCCTAACAGGTCAGACCACATAATTATAGTTTCACGGCATAGTTTAACCTGTATATTAATACCTGCCCTACACTTCCATATTACTTATAATCTAATTAGAATTGTTGTATCTATGTCTAGTTTAAAGGTTGACTAGATACACAATACCTCATGGTACATAACTAAGATATGGTGTGTTTTCTTGTCTATAGCAATAAAGAAAAGAAAATAATAAAAAAAATAAATATCATGTGTGTGGTCCAAACAAGCCTTTCAACAATTATCGAAACTTGAATTGATTTGAAGGTACTGATCATGTCATGCCTAAAACCTTCACTCAAAATGTAAAACTGTGTACAATTCTGCTCAATTGAGATGGCAGTCAGATGGTGTATTTGGATACACATATAATAGCCAAATCAAACCAGTTTTTGCAAACCCAATTGTTTGGGCAATCCTGATAATTCCTGGATAATTTATTGGATGCCAAGGCATACAGTCTGCTGAGGATTCATATCCACAGTGACATGGTCAACAGCAGACCAGATTTTATTTTCTGACTAAAAGATTTGCTCATCATGAATGAATTTGTATAGATACAGGCAGTCATTTTGCCCACTACACATAAAAGAACATCTATTTAATGTCTTAAATCAAATTACCCAGTGTATACCTCATATAAGCCTTTATCTATAATCCTAGCATTAAAAAAGGCTGGATTTCTGCAATTCCCCTATCACTGTTTATTATTTTACTTTATAATTTTGCCCTATTGTAAAACACTACATGAAATTATGGGAGTTTATGAATTAAATATATTAATAATAATATAAAAATAGTAGACACCAGCAACTATACTCTCCCATTCAAGCGCCAATCATGGCAATCTATTTATTTTAAAAAAACTAAAGTAGGCATTTTTTAAAAAAGTGACATGACTTTATGCAACATTAAAAATTATGTGCTTAATACAGATTTGTCTTAAGTTATTTATGATATTATTATATGACATAGTAATTAATTGTAATGTAGACAAGTAATGTTGCCCAGATACCATAACGCATTAGTCAAAAAAGGCTAGCTGAAGCAGGGCAAATTAAGACAAAAAATACATTATACAACACTATTTAAGCTTGTATATACAATTAAACAGGATTATAAAAGACGGGTAATATTATAACAGTATCCGTTTGATTTCCTTATCTCCATGTGGAAGAAACAGGCCATATGAGATTATCAATATTGCTCCACTGAATGCTGCTTTTCTTTGCTCAAAATAATTTTTAAACATAAGAGGTATTTGTTTGTTGTTACCTGTTTACATAGGTACTCAGAGAATTTGCTGATCCCTTCTTCATGCAGTCCCAACAAAGGGAAGATTTTAAAAAATCTCTCCACTTGTGGCAGGTCCCCGGATTTGGTTGCTGCATCAAACTTTTCACCCACTATGATTTTTAGATGTTGCTCTGCTTCCTGCAGGTGGTGTAAGTTGGCATCAATCAAGCTACCTAAGAAACATTAGTGGGTCAGAAAACCCAATAAAGCTCAAATTTTGTTTCCTACTATACATTGCTTTAGGAGAAGGAAGAAATCCTTTTGGGATTGCATATTTCACAGTTTTACAGAAGCAACTGTCCTTCAAAATATATCAGTATTTCCAGTAAAAAGGAGCAGAGCATTGCTGAAAGACAGTGCTGAAACAAAAAGGCAAAGTCCAGCCAGAAACAATACAAAAGGCCTGCTTTTCACTCCAGAGGAACAGGTACGATAGCCAATGTGTGGCAAAGCTCGGACATAAAATAAAATGCACTGCCCAACAAAGTAGCAATAGTTCTATACAATAAAAGTACATACACTATTAAGTTTAGCAGTATTTTATCAAGGATCCAGGCACTCAGGGAGGTCATCCTTTGTGGAACAGGAAAGACGTGACCATATGATTTGAATTTGTGCACTCCATGACACTAAGGGGGTAATTCACCATAGTGCGAAGTGAGGTCCGGATCCTTTGCCTCACTTCGCACAGACTGTTATGCGCACGCGGACATCAGCGAATGCTTTAAAGGGATTCAGAGACTTGAATCCTTTTAAAGCGTTCGCTGATGTCCGCGTGCAGGACATCAGTGACCGCATAACAGTCTGTGTGAAGTGAGGCGAAGGATCTGAACCTCACTTCGCACTATGGTGAATTCCCCCCTAAGTGTCTGAGCAGTGCATAAAAGTAAGGACACATTAAGTATTAGTTTGTTACTTTTGTTTTACAGTTTATCAAGGGTGTACTCATTTTACAGTGCTTAATTTAATGAAAGTTGCCTAATTCCTTTATTTTACAGGTATGATATCAAGATATAACTTTCTATTGTATTATGAAGTATATGTTTAAAAAAAAAATCCCAATTCTGTGTTCTTTCCATGAATTGATATGCTGATAATATAGAAACTGCAATATAGCTTAATGTTCAGAGAGGTGCATAAATTTATACTGTGCACGGTACATAACATTAACAAGATCCATTATCCATTACCTTCTTTCCCTTGTCTGCTCAGCTCTATCACAGATTTATCCAAAGACAGGTATCTATGAATGTGAGCTGCAGCCTGCTCATACTCTTCATTCTTCAGAGCAGTCTGGACACCGTCCATGCAGAACTTAAGATCCAAGATGTCATCTGCTCTTTGGATGGCCTGATAGAGTCGGCTCTAAAAAACAAGATACAACTCTATCAAATTAAAACAATCAGACACTCAGTACTTAAATGACACAGCATGCAGGTGTAATGCACATTAATGTACATATTTTAATATGGTGAACTTATGCTCTGCTCATTATAAACATACATATCTTAATTAAACCAGGAGACAAAATACTTTTAGCATTTACTTATAACATATAATACAGGTTTTGCCTATTTATCAAATTGTTTTATTTGGTAACACACCTGACCATTATTTCCTGTGTGACAAAATGCTGGGAAAGGAGAGAAAGCAACAGAAAATACTTTGTAAAATGGGTAAACATTGAAACATTCAAGCCAAGTAAGACTCTGCAATCTGTTCTGACGCCAATTGAAAATGGGACTAAAAAAAAAAAAAAATCAGTAGCTTTCCTGATAATACTGCAAGACAGAATTTTTTTATGTACTTCTCAGCATCGAAGACCTTATTAATTATTTCCAAATGATTTTCTCCATTTCCAGAAATACTGCCGCAAACCTGCAGGGAACAACCACTGTACTTCATTGTTGACTGCAACAATGTAGTGCTCTCCATTTCTTTTACAAACAAATAGCCTCCTGTATGAGCCAACAATTATAAAATTTGATTTGTCACTGCACTTACAGCCATCCACTTTGGCGCAACAGCTTTTTCTTATGATTTATCTATGAAGACCACATCTAACAAAACAGAGGGGAATTGTTGAGGGACGTATATATGTATATTTTTATTGATAAAGCGCCACAAGGTTACGCAGCGCTGTACAATCCAGTAATAATACAGACAAGGGTAAAGTGTGGAAGAAATAACAAGTGAAGTAAATTACAGGCATATAACCAAGAAAATACATCACTCTAAGTGCCATGTCATGACTGAAACAAGAGGATAGAGGTCCCTGTCCCATAAAGCTTACAATCTAAGTAGTAGTACTTGGGATCCAGTGGTTTCTGAGTTCAGAGAAGATTGTAACACTGGACAATATTGGATTTCAAACAGTTTGACATGCCTCTCGTCTTTTGCACAATATTTCTGTTTCTGAGCTTGGATATATAAAGATGTCTATTTACACATGGAAAATTGACTTTGGTAATGCAGGATAATGCATTTTGTCCTCCATAAATACCAAACAACTTCATGTGGAAAAAGTGCACACAAAAAACAGCAATAGTGCCTTACCAGAATACAACTAGTTAATATAGGAAGATAGAACCCTCAAATTCCCACACATACATTCACAGAAATATTTTGGTATTAATGGTTTTCTCATGTGGAGATGATGTTATTTCATGGAAGAACAGGACTTTAAAGAAGATTTATTGACTGAAATCCATTCTAAGATTATTTATGAACTCTTTGGCACTTCTTCATGCAACTTATGTTTTTATGATATATGTGAAATTTACTTTTTTAATTTTGGCCTCTATGCTATGCCATAGATTAAGATTTGATGATTTACATTTTCACAATGGTTACACCCTACTTTTTAGCTTATGGTGCCCTTCACAAAGCTTGATTTCTTTAATCCATTTTAACACCAGATATCAGGAAACAATAGTAAACAGTGAGTTAAATTGCCATGGATATTAAAAAAAACACTTTTCAATGTCTAAAATGTAGTTTATTTATTAAAAGGAGTAACAAAAATGAGGTATTTATCCCGGACAATGGCAAACTGCTAAATAACTTGGCACTGTGTGCCATCTACAGGTAAACTAACAGACTATACCAGTGGTGGCTAACCTTTTTGGCATGGAGTACCGAAAAGGTGACGTCACTCATCACTGCTGTCCCCGAAGTGCCAGCGCTGGTGAGTGACATCATCGCACCTGCATCAGTGGAGGAGAGCTCCCCTGCAAGCAAGCATTCCTTCAGTGCAGGCCACGGATCTGACCTGAAAACTGTCGGATCAGGTCTGCGGCCTGTACTGAAGGCAGCTTTGGCAACGGCTCGCGTGCCAGCAGAAAGGGCTCTGCATGCCCTTCTTTAGCACTCGTGCCATAGGTTCGCCATCACTGGACTATACTGTAATATCCAGGGCTTTTTGAATAATCATCTAAGTGGTGGTAATAAAGAGTGTAGATGTGTGCTGAGGTCACACTAGCAAATTTTCCACTTAATTTTATTAAAATGAGCTCCAGGTGAAAAAAAGCCCAACAAATTTAATGAGACGTTTTTAACACTTCAGTCTCTTCTGCATACATATCGGTAATTTTTGCCAGTGACTGGGAGGTCCAAAACAAGAGATTTCAAATATAATGGTATTAAACTGTTACAATTCCTCCCATTTTTGCCATGCTATGTACTGAGTTTTTTCACTCCTTTTGTGATCCAATCTCTTAACTGTTGATGCTAATGGAACTTCAGCACCATAGGAATGATAAAACTCAGTTAGTAGTGCAGCAAAAAGAGCAATACTGTTATTGACCATTCATATACAGCCCGCAAAATGTAATATAAAAATATCTAGGGTGCATAAGACCTTTGCACAGCAATGTCTACATAAAATAAATTAAAAGAGACAGAATACAAATGAAACACCAGTGACAGGAACTGAGGCTTATTTTGCTTGTAGTGCACCAAATGCAGCATCCCACTTAATGGACATGTCATACAAGGATTGTCTACAAATGGTTTAAAGAATGAAAAATAGTTGTTGATATAACATGCCATATCATATAACATGGTGATCTAAATCATAAGGATAGAGCAGGTTTCTATGATATGAACACCGAGAAATACTATTGCACAGAAAGTAAAGCAATAGTGCAGAAAAATCAAAGGTATTAGCAAAGGCTTCTTATTTACTTAAATGTTTGCATGACAGGTAAAATCTTCTCTGTATGCGTAATAAACACCTTTACAAATACTGATTTAAGCAATGCCCTGAGGAGACTTCCAATGAGGTATAATGCTAGATTACCTTTGCAAGGTCCAGCTGCCTGACTTTGCTGCTTACATTCTCAGCCAGGTTACAGGTAAAGTTTATCATTCCAGAAAGTTGTTGTGCATCTCCCTCAATTAGCTGCAGATTTGGCCTAAGATAAAACCCAAAAAGGAGACCTATTGTCATACATCCAAAATGATCATTTATACAGCTCATGTGCTCTAAGGTTCTGGGCTTGATTATACAAAGAGGTAAAATAAAAGTCAAACTTTTTTCCCCCCAATTATTTAAGGAAAAGATTAGTCACCAATAGTTATTTGTTAGTCTGACACTGTTAAACAAAAGCTTTCTGTCTAAAAGGATAAAAGACAACAGCTTTTATTTAGGGTCGCTTTTGTGGTTTACCCCATCCGCTGCAAGGCTAGCATTTTGTTTTCCACAATGTTCTGCTGTCCAAGAAGCGCCTCAAGTTCAGATTCCACTTCTTTCTGTTAACGACAGTAGTAGAAATGGAAACACGAGGCAAAATTAACACAGAAAAATCTTTTATAGCAAACATTTGATGTAGTCTTAAAGAATCATTCAGAGCACTAATAGTAATTCCATGCCATGTAAGTAATACAGCACTGAATTAATTACACTGACATGGAAGCATTAACAGTGCTATGAGTGGTGAAGGATTCTGCTCTGTGTCAAATTCCCTTTAAGTTATTATTTAACTAAATAAAAAGCATTACACAAACATTAATAACAGAATATATCATATTCATGCTGGCAGATGTTTATTTTGAGTGCAGTGGGAAGAACAGTGTGTTTGTTCAGGAATAACAGTCAAAGTATATTCAACTTGATGGAGGTAAAGTTTTGCAGATGTTTTACTATTTAAATGTCAAGTTTTTTGTTGTTTTTTTAAAGATATTCAAGTGAAGTTTTAACCCACAACTTCTGACCAATCAATCTAAAACAGTACTCCAATTCCCTGTTTCTCAGCAAACAGTTCTTGCATAGCTTAGAAGTTGTATGTGTTGGATTGCTGACCTGCTACATAATGAAATTTGCCTCAATCAATAACAACAGATGAAGTATGACTGTAAAATAAAGTGAAACATAGAAAAAGACCAACTACATCAACCTTGTGTCTGGGGACCATCCCTTTAAAATAGGCAGCAAAAAGGTCCACAATGTTTTAGGGTTAGAACCTGCAACACATCTGCTTCTCACCCCACATACTCTGAGACTTCAGCCTTGTTCTATTCTGGCTAGATCCAGTTTGATGTCAGATCTTAATACACACAGTGAACACTGTATGAAAACTGCAGTTTCTACTATTTTTGAAAATGTTATTATTCCACTGCAATACATACTTTGCAACCCAAAGAAAATATAGTTGCTTTAGTGAAAAGAGTAATGTTTAAATGTGCCAACACAAATACAATAGCTTCTCCAATTCACATTTACAGATGGTCAACCTTGGATGAGCTAAATCTGTCATTTCAAGAATTCAGCAAACATTTGCAAGGTTGGTGATTTCTTAACTGTATTTTTAATTGAATGTAATGACACAATGTATGAATAAACTGTATCAATTTGTAAAACAATCTTTGTGATTACAAACTGTTGCTGTGTTTTGGAAGGGTGTTTGGGACAGTACCAATCAAGTTCATATTTACTTAGTTATACTTATTAACAGAATTGTTTTCTTAATGGATAGTCATCATTATATGCATAATTATTTTCTTAATGAATAGACATCCAATAGCATCTCTAAATAATGGTCTGAATTAGCAGTACTATCTATCTAGGTCTTGTCCCTGAAAGTCTGGCCAATAAGAAGACCTTGTGGGCACTGTGTGAGTATATTATCAATAGTTTCTCTAGGACTAACACCTTTACTATGCAGTTGCTAAAACCCTGCAATGGAATAAAGAGTGAAGTGGGGGGTCATTATTTTATACAATTATGATAGCATGTTATACATGTAAATAATGTGACAATTCACAATAAGTGGGCCAAAAATAAGGCTAGCACATAAAAGCCCGCGCAGCAAACCACCATTCCCGCACCTCCTCATTACAAAGCTTCTCATATGCCTCCTTCAAATCCTGCAGGTCTGTTAAGGACCGAATATATTCCATACTTAGAACCGAACCCGAACAGCTGTGATAACCCGGCGAATTTGCCATGTTGACAAGACACGTCACATCCGCGCCCAGATTTCCTCTCCACCCCCTTTGTGTGACTTCCGCCAGTAATCAGGACGGCCCTCCCTTGGCTTTCGTTTAGTTGTATGAGGTGTCCGGAGCTTTGCCTGCTATTGACTCTTTCGTTTAGGTGAGACTATTTCCATAGACTAGGCTAGAGATTGCCGTGTGAGATAGAGAAAATACATTTAGCATGAAATGTGCAATTTTTTTGGGCTAAGCAATTAAACCAGGCAAATGCTAAAACAGCACCGTGAATCCTTCTATCAAGGACCCCCATACATTGGAGGATTTGTGGCCTAGGACGGCGGGAAATGGCGGTGGAGTAATTGGTGTTGTTTATCCGCTGGATTTCTCAACCATCCTTTATCCTTATCGCTGCTGTTAACTCCAGAGAATCCACTGAAGCCGCCAAAGTTAGTAGTTTGTATTATTTCCAGGGATGGGACTAATTTGTGCTGTGTCCGGGGTAGTGGGCCTGCTCATGGCTTTACTTTATGTTGCTACCGGCAGATTCACGGGGACACGGTTTCTGTGCATATTTATTGTTGTTTTCTGTTGTGAAACGCCACATGCAGATTAGTACATCAGTGGCCATGAAAGCAGGGATGATTTACAGACCTCAGAAATGTAGGTTTCTTTTAATCATACCTATGGCATAGTTAACAACTAAGCACTGTACTGGCGTACACTACATTTATTAATACTTGGATTAGATTTCATAAGTTTCCCTCCCTTTTTAATGCATTCTTCACTTTCAAACTGTTTGCACTTAATGAGACTCTTTAACTAGATCTTAATTTAAGGCAATTAACACGTTGCGAGAGGGCATGGGAAAGATGACTTTAAGTGCCTTCTCCTTTTTGGAGGTTTCAATGAAGCAAGCCCTGCCTGTAATTTACTATTCTTAAGGTGTAGGTCAGAGTATCTCTGTTTCTTGGACACCCCAAGTGAACATTTTTCATGAATGCAGCATAAAATGTTTGTGTAACAGAAACATAGTAAACAAAATGTACAAATACAAAAAAGAATTTTGAGCCCATTTAAAACTCATTACCAACACAAGAGCCCATCTGGCTTTATTAGGGAAATATAGGCTACATTTATTACAAAAAAAGATACGGGACCATAGCCTGAATGGCTAAGGCACTATATAGAACAAGGGTCTCAAACTTGCGGCCCCCAGTCCTGCGCTCTATCAGGCATTTTTTTCGCTGGTGGAGCGCTGGATCCGACACAGAGGAAGTCCTAGCTGACTCCTTCCATGCAAAGAGGAGGGCTCCTGTGACCCGATTGGTCACAGGAGCCAATAGGAACCCGGGTGCGCATGTGATCAGCGCTTCCGGGTTCCTCCTTCTCCTTAGTGGTGCCAGCAGCTGCAGCAACAGCACAACTACCGATCTCTGCGGGGGATAAGTAAGAGTCCCCCACCAATTCGCAAACAAACCTAATGACCCACTCAATCCCCTTGTA
>WMED01001729.1:0-12152 GCA_019650415.1 Pipa parva
TGCGAAGTGAGCCGAACGCTTCGCGGCTCACTTCGCACAATGGTGAATTAGGGCCTTAAAAACAGAGTTTGTAAAAATGTTATCTTTGAAGATGAATTCATTAATTTTATTGCTTTCTCTCTGTTTTTTTTCTTACTGATAGTGGCCATGTTGTATGTGTTAGTTAACAGACCACCCATTGCTTTCTATTGAGGTTTAGATAATACATATTTATAAATAGCTCAAGAAAGCACAAATTTTAAAACTAAATATCATACTTTCTAGAAGCAATTTAGATTTTTGGAAAGCATAGATTGAATGTATAGTAATTATAAATTAATTGGAGACATTTCCATTTTTTGGTGTTAGTTTAGTGCCTCATGCTCTGCCCACAACTGTATCACTACAGGAAGTAAAATGGACAGGGCTTACACAACTTAATCATGTGCAAAAAAACAAGTACAGCTCAAATCCAGCAGTAACATTTGGATGTTTGCAGACATTATGCAGGTTTACCTAAAAATAAAAAAATAAAAATTAATTATGGTCTGATCTATAAAATAAACATTTATCTGGAATTCCTATTTAAAATGCACCTGTCACCTCAAAACTGAAATACTAATTTAGGTTGTACTAATGAAATAAACATTTTGTAAATATATATGTATTAAAAAATGTACCTTTATATAGCGTTTCTCTCTGTCATCTTCCCTGTCAACCCAAATTTTCTTTATGAGTCGGGTTGGGCGGGGCTAAATTATTGACATTATAACTATTCCAATCAGACCCCGGCAAGATTGTGATTTAAGGGGATCTGATTGGAGGAGCTATAATGTCAATCATCCTTTTAGCTCTGCCCAACCCAACTCGGGAAAGAAAAGTCAGGCTGACAGGGAAGATGACAGAGAGAAATGCTGTATAAAGGTACATTTTTTAAAATACATATATATTTACAAAATGTTTATTTCATTAGTACAACCTAAATTAGTATTAGTTTTGAGGTGACAGGTGCACTTTAATACAACTGGCAAATGGGCATAGTAGACTGAAATGACATCTGTAAAAATTAAAACAAAATAGATCCAGTAGTAAAGTAATTTAGGGAGGCATAATTTGCACCATAGGCACCCACAGGGGAAAATTCAATGGAGGCAGCTCTGAATGCCATTATGTCACATCATGTGATGCATTGGGAATAAATTCTAAGCTCCCAATGCAAATCTCTTTCTTGCCCTTTCTGCCTAATCGATGACCATTGGGCAGGACAGAGGGGCACATCAGGAGGTTACAACTACTCCCAATGTGGCCCACTTCCTGGCCTGCAGGCCTTCTGGAGGGGCGCTTGCCCCCTTGCAGATGCCCGTGGTTGGCACATGGCCGACTCACAAGGCCAGGACAAGTGTAAAACACATATGAATTGACCATATTCTTGGTGAGGAAGTTATTGGCCTAACGGAGAAGACTTGCAAATGAAACATTTATACAAAGTGGCAGTACAACTCCTTCATTACCACTGTCAAGGTAAAAGATATGTTTTTATACACTTTTGTACTTTTATATTTTTATATCTTTATATATATATCATGAAACAATAAGTTTTCCCCTTTGCTTGCTTGCACAATCGGAACTGAAGCTAAGATGGCTGCCAGTATCGGCCCGCATGGTGAGTTCTACAGGAACGGAACCTGAGTGACGTAGGGAGAGGAGGATCTACCATCTGACGTCACTGTCCAAAAGGATCGACTACTAGACATATATGGCTCAACCCTGCCCCATACTGCCTTACCCCGCCTATTTGCACACCCATAGAGTATATAATGCTGTGTTTGATGAAATAAAGTTAAGTTGCTGTGACCGTTGCCTCCTATACGGAGACACGAGCATACACTGAGATTGAACCAGCTCTTTGTCTGACTCATTCTTATATTGGTACCACATGCTCTTAGTCTAATTTGGAGGGACTGGTGGATGAGGAAATTGTCATAACAACCCTGACACCACAGACTGCACACCAGCAAGATTCTGACTCTAGTTATTCAGAATTCTCAAGCCTGTCAAATCCCTGACCAAAAGAACCAAACTGAACTACTGGAAGATGAGAGAGAAGAGACTTCTGGGAATGGAAAAAGATGGAAAATAGGGAATAATATATATACTGATAAAAGTATTTAACTGTAACAAATATACAGGAAAAAAAAAACTGGTGGTGAAAAAAGTTTATTGATGAAATTCCCCACAAGCTGCCTACCAATTGCTATTACTTCAAACTTTATGAAATATTACAGGCAGAAGCATTTTTCTAAAAGACAAATTGTCACTATCCAGGGAAGTGAGAAACGGATGTCCTCCACCCTAATGCAATATATTATAAATCTGTGTAGCTGAAAATCCACGCTTCAAAGAATATCAACATCAAAAAATAACAGTACCTCAAAGGCATTTATCGTTACTATGGGACTAGCCTAGGTTTGTTTAACAACATGGCTGATATCCTTAAAGATATGAACAAGACAGAAAGCAATAACTGCCATGTCAATCCAAATTGGATTTTTTTCTTTTTTGGTGTTCTGGATCTTTTAATATAAAGCAGATTAGGTGGAGGAAATATTTCTAGAATATTTAATTACTTCAACGATCAGAAAAAAACGTAAGCAAAATGCAATTAAAATGTCTGCATACCATTGTCCTAGTACATGAGCAAAAACGTCAGAAACGCTGAGATAATAATGCAACATTAACTGATTTAACATGTTTCACTTACTTCTATTCTCTTTTTTCTGTTTGGATATAAGATACCAAAGTCCACCTAGGCATCCCAACAGAATTCCTGTCCCAGCAGCCATAAATGATATCTGCATCTCCTCCCATGTCTTCAGTACACCCGTTACCACAGATTTGAAAACGTCTGCATGATAATCATCAATTAGATATTCCTAAAACAAGAAAAAAAAAAACACAGATTAAAGTCGCAACAGCTGAAAATTGTAATAATCACTATTATTACCAGGTGAGAAAAATATATTTTAATTTTTCTTTATTTTGCTTATTTATATAGTGCCAAAGTATTTGCAAGAAAAGATATACACAATCAGGCTTGTGTTCCTAGTATGGCTGAATCACATGTGGTAGTCACAAGGGATGCAGGGCCTAATTACCACATGGGCTGTGGACTTTTCACGGGCCTTGCCCTGGTGGTGTCGGCAAATGTGGGTCACACACAATACAAAATGTATAAGTCCCTGATGTTGTAGGGGTGTAGGATTACCTCTATTACCTCAGTTGTAAAGAGATGTAAATTTCACCTTTGAATTCCAGTAACTTGAAATAAACTCCACAGGACCACATTTTAACTCAAAAACATTGCAAACTTTCACTTGGCTGTGCATAGCAAACACAAAAACTCTTTACAAGCATCCAGCATCAAAATCACAATTTCTTATCTCCAAAAAGTCTCTGCATGAGTCCCTGTATCCTTCTTGGAAGCAAATACCCTGAAGTACAACTTTGGTGCAGTTGTCCTGGTCCAACAGGCCTGGCACATCTGAATGGGTGCAGAGCCGAATCCTTCACATAATCCTTGTAATTTGGTCTCTTCCTACCCAAGGGCTGCTTGTTACTTCCTGTCATGCAGCTATATATACCTTTTCCCATTAGCACACCATCCCACATTACAATAACTTTATAAACAACATTGGATAAATACATCATTATTTTTCTTACCATAAATCACTCACATATCCAGCAGGTGTCACGGTTTCCCCATACACCACGCTTTAGACCTGCACATTGTTATTTCCCAATAGAGTAAATCCCCACCAAGGGTACTGATTTATAAGATAGTAGTTACTCTGGGTAGATGTTACCTTTGTTTCTCCATTATGCGCTACAACCCTTAAGTAGTGTCCACTCAGGGTCACTACATACGCAAAGGAAACCCATGCAAGAACAGGGAAAACATACAGACTCCATGCAGATCATACAGGGTGGGATTTAACCCAGGACTCAGCACTGCCAGGCAGTGGTACTAACTACTGGGCACCATACTTCCCAAATTAAAAAAGCACAATGTAAAAAAAAAACGGATTTTAAGTTTTACTGTTAGAGATCAGAAGCATAATGCAAGTTTTAATAACTCCTATCTCCTAAAAAATATGTCAACTAAAAGAGTGGCAGTTTGGTGGATCCCAAAACCACAAGAGGATGGTGGATGGCCCTGCCCATGGACTTTTTACCAATACTTGAAATTTGTTGTATTACATTTGTAATAACTAATATGTTTATTCAAATATGTTGCAACTGGCAATAAAATGGCAACTAAAATATGCCTACTTTACACTCTGAACAAAATAAGTCAGATTAGGATGTATTTTGGCAGAGGGTCTCTATCAAATATAGGCACGAGGCTTTGAACATCTTCTAGAGAACCCACAAAGGGACCAATAAAAGCAAAGCTCTGTTTTTGTGCTATTTTGTAAAGGTATCTTACATTTGTTACATTAAGGTTTATGCAATGGAAGATGTTCCATAAAGATAGGAATAAAAAAAAAAAAAAAAAATATAAGATAGTACAGTATAGGTAAAATTTGTATACTCACCTCACTTAGCCATACAACTGGAAATACAAAGTCTGATCGGAGCTTTGACATGATGCTGCAAAACAAGAATTAGGACAGTAGATAATATCATTTATATTTAGCTCTGTATGTTATGGGTAACATATGCATTTCTGAATTACCTTCCTATACTACTTTCATATCTGTATTTAGGAATATAAATGTTAGCCATTCCTTTGATCACAGTTAAAAATGTCAACGCACTATGAACATGTTAGAATGCTGGATCTCTGTCCCTTGACCCCTTCCTTTATGATTTGACCCCTGTCTTGTGTCCTGCGTCCTGGTTCTCCTATCAGTATTTCATGTTCCTACTTTCCATGGCTATCTTTACATCTAGGGGGTAATTCAGCAAAGAGCGAACTTACCCTCCGATCCTTCGCATAGACTGTTACGCATTAGCTGAGTCCTGCACGTGGACATCAGGGAACGCTTTAAAGGGATTCCAGTCTCGCGAGGCATCTTGAGTAGAGCCTTGTGAGCTTCGCCGAGACTGGAATCCCTTTAAAGCATTCGCTGACGTCCGCGTGCAGGACTCAGCTAATGCGTAACAGTCTATGCGTACTGATACGAAGGATTGGAGGGTAAGTTCGCTCTTTGCTGAATTACCCCCCTATTCTAATACTGCTGAGAAGAAATATTCTACTTCCAGTATCCCAGTACAAACATTACATTACCAGGCCAGACAGCACCTTAGGAGATGAATAACTGCTTATATGTAGATTTAGCGGATTAGTTGAATTTTTCAACAACACCATTCATTTTTGTTTTTTATAGGAACAATAATGCTCAATACAGTATTGCATCTTCTGATGCTAAAAGTTTAAGCACAAGTGTTAGTATTAAAATGTTAGAAAGAGGTAGCTTTTCTCCAGGTCTTCACTATTCACTAAGGCTTTATTGACTAAAGAGTGAATTCACCTGTCAAATTCACTTCACAACAATTCAAAATAGATGCAAATTCACTTTGAACTATTGACTAAATGAAGAATACACTTGCTGAACAGGTGGGCAGAAGCGAATGCTGTTGGATGCATAGTGTGATGAGAAGTCATACAGAGTGAGGCAAATTTGACAAGTGAAGGGCAGTGTTGTCACTTTGTTGCAGTCACCATTGTCACTTTTGAATGATTAGTCGCCTTATGCAACACTGGAGACATGTCATCAACCCCCAAATTCTCCACTTTGAAATGGTGAAGTCAAACAGGTGAATTTGGCGCAGTTCACCTAGTTATATTTGCACCTTTGATACACTCCTCCACTTAGTCAATAGTAGAAAGTACCTGTGCATGCAAAATGCTGCAAAGAGCTGTGTAAGTTCACGACTCGCGTAGTTGCTTGAATTGGTTGTGTATTTGCCACTTCATAGACTTTGCTCAATAGGTGAACATGGGGAAGTGGAGAATAGATGCGAATTCACAGCTCTAAGCGACTTTAGTCAATAAGACTTTTATTGCTTGACCCTTAGTGGAGATCAGACTGGATCAATATACTACTAAATATTTTAATTAATTTAAAAAATGAATAACCTGAGTGTTATGTTCTTTTAAGTAACTATCCAATCCTTTTTAAGAGCACTCCAGAGATTTGCTAGAGCAAGGTTTTGTGGAAGACTATGCTTTACCATTACATGATATTGTTCTAAATCTCTGTTATTTAGATTCTGTGTCTTTTAAAAACATTAGTTCCACCCAGTCTTTATGTTATAGTACCATTTATAAGACTACCTGAAGATTTATTGCTAGTTATAGTATGTTTTAACAAGGGGGGCAATCACTTTTTCACACAGGGCCATGATGGTTTGGATTTTTTTTCTCCTTTAATAATAAACACCTTCATTTCCAAATTGCATTTTGTGTTTACTTGTGTTGTCCTTAACTATTGTTTAAATTGGTTTGATGTTCCGAAACACTTAAGTGTGACAAACATGCAAAAAAACAGGAAATGAGGAAGGGGCAAACACTTTTTCACACCACTGTAGCTTCGAATTCACTTCTATTCGCCACTTCCCCATGTTCACTTATTAAACAAACTCTGCGAATTGGCGAATATATGACAAATTCAGACATCTACGTAAACTTACAGAGCTCTTCACATCATTTTCCGTGCATGTACACAAGTATTTCAACTCTTGACTAAATGTAGGAGTGTGCCAAAGGTGTGAATGCGACTATGTGAACTGCTTCAAATTGTTTGGCTTTGCTACTTTAGACTGACGAATTAGGAGGCTGATAGCAGGGCTCCACATCCTACTGACTATGCCACACTACTCATCCGACAGTGATTGCCACTATCTGCATGTTTGACAAGACTAGTCACCACTTAGTCAATGCTGAGAAGTAAATCCATGACTAATTTGGGGATGCAACTGAAATTGTAACGAGGAGAATTTGACAGGTGAATTCACCCTTTAGTCAATGAGGCCCTAAGTGTCTATGATATCAGGGAGACAATCTGAACTAACAGGCTTCAGACAGAAATCTAGAGCACTTGGGTGAATGAACATTTGCCTCTCAAATCACAGACAGTAAATAAGGCTGATAATATGAGTATTTTGTTAAAAAACAAGATGTAATTTTGTTAAAAAATAAAAGATTGTATACCAAAAAAAAAATTGTAATTGAAGCTACAACCTTTCACATATGAAACATATAACTTAATGACTATGCTACACTCCCACAATAGGGAAATGTATTTATTCTCTATTCCTCCACAGTAACAAAGCTATTGGTTGTATTATCCTGTCATTCTAATAGCTAAGTAGGTACACTGTTTTCCACACATGCTTTGTAAGAAGAAATTGACAGGACAATAAGGGGTGTAACTAAGTTGCTACAATGGCTGCAAGGTGCTTGTGAAATAATGTGTGCATTAGGAGCAGAAATAGTTGTTACCCTGGAAGGGAAAGATTGTGGGGGCAATTCACAATAGTGCGAAGGGAGGTGCAGGGTCCTCGCCTCACTTCGCACTGACTGATATGCGCTCAGTGATGTCCTGCATGCGGACATCAGTGAGTGCTTTAAAGGGATTCCAGTCTTGGCGAAGCAACTCTTTCGCATATCAGTCAGTGCGAAGTGAGGAGAAGACTCCGCACCTCACTTCGCACTATCGTGAATTACCTCCTGAATGTTTATTGTGTTGCTAACATGTAGGCTAAAGGAACAAATGTCATTTATTAGGAGACTTTAGTTCTTCTTTAACATTACTCCATTCATAACTAAACAAAAATGTGAACAATGTGAACACACAATGGCAGCGCTACAATATGATATAATACTCAAAAATATTAGTGTGTATATATATATATATATATATATATATATATATATATACCAAAAAATGCATAAAATACCAAAAACTTAGATAATACAGTTGCAGCTTCTTAAAAAAGAAAGTCCAATAACTTCCAGCCAACTCTTCACAAGATCAGAACCAGGAACCTATAGGAAGCGCAATAAATAGACACCTAATTGAATGCCATCATTCAATGATGAATAAATTCTTATAGTAATAGCCCAAACATGCATAAAAGCACTGCAAGCCTCCACATGTATAGGTGAGAATGGAAAATGTGAAATAATCACCAACCAAACAGGTGTCCAAAACAATGTGCACAAAACAAGTGTTTTTATCTGCTTACCAGATGGTAAAGCGAATAATAGCTTTAAAAACAATATCTTTTGGCCAACTCAGGGATCTCCTCTTGGAAACAAGGTGTCCACAATGACAATTTCGGCCCAGTGACCTTCTTAGCACATATTCCTCAAAAGCATATGAAACAGGGAACATTCATAGCGTAAAACTGATTTATTGGTTTAAAAATTGTGGTAATAACTACTCACATTCAATTAGGATAAAATATGCTCATAAAAGTCTCTGAAAAGTTCACTCCTTTTACACTCCAGTTTACTCCATTCATATTGTATTATTGGCAGATTTCTTAAACCTCAGAAAATTTTTTTTCCATCATCTTTGAATGCTGTAGGCATGACAAAAAAACCTAAATATATATATATACTGTATATATATGAATATTAACAAACTTACTCTACATCATTCCTCTGTTGGAAGAATAGATTAATCTGCAATCTTTTGGCGTATCGGATTGTAACTCCAGTTACCTGAAAACACAATGTATTTATTTAAGCCATTATCAGTCTTCACTACCACTGGGTACTGACAAAGCATAGCTTGAAACTTGTCAGGTTTCCCCTAGAAATAAAACTGGGAGCACAATAAACTGGCAAGAATATTTGGTTGTGCTCCATTCTTTACCCCAGTCCCACAGACTATAGGGTGCACCTGTATATAAGACGCACACAATTTTTAACTGAATATTTTAGGAAAAAAAATGCCCATTCAAACAAACTGTCACACATGCACACAAATACTGTCACACATCCACATACATTCACCCACTGTCATACACCCACACAGTGTCACACATGGACATTGATTTTCCTGTTTCCCAGACCATCATTGGCTACCATGTCTCTGTTATGCCTCTCTGCTACAGAAAAGACTGGAGAACATTCTGGTGCTGGAATTACAATGCTGCAGGGGTTCAATGGTAATAATGGCTGGCAGCTTTAGCCATCATAGAGGAGAGGAGCGATGTTTAACTGGAATTAGTAAAGGGATTTGGCTGGGGATGCAGAAATGTTTTTTGATATTTAATTACTTTTCCCATAACAAATATTTTCCCTATTATTGGTTATGATTTAGTACATTTATTTTTCTGCTATCCCTACATAATTATTTTATCCTGCTATAACCTCTGTTTATAGAATAATTTAGTGTACAGTTTTTATATTATTTGATGGTTGCAACCTGCTCTATGTATTAAGAGCAGGTTCTCAGTATATAGTCATAAAAAGACAGCGTTATCACAGTCCATGGCTAGGTGGTTGGGATGGGCAAAAAGATGAGTTAAAAGAGCTTTTAGTTAAAGGAAAGAGAAGTGCAATTATAAACCAATTCAGTGCGGTGTTGTGTTCGTTTAACTATACGTAGCAAACCCTACAAAAAGGAAGGTATTTTCTCCAGGGTTAGCATCCCTTTAAAGCTGAGATAAGTTTAAGATAGAGTGGAGTGCTAAAGGTCGCCCACTGAAGATACAATGATACAAAGATTACCAAAGTCATTAGTTTGTTATTGCACATTACTTTTTCCCGTAGCTGCCCCTTACTTTATTTAGCTAAATGTACAGTATATTGCCTGCTACAATTATGGTGTTATTTCTTTTCTCTGCCTTTGTAGCATATCAGCCACATCAGCAATGCATTATTCTGAACCTTAATTAACATAAATAATCATTTTATCTCTGTAAACAAACATATGCATCATATGCTTGTGTCTCTACCAGCAAATGGAGTATGAGATCAATCACAGTGTAATACATGACAGCTATATTATATTTATTCATTTTTATATAGTGCTGGTATATTATGCAGCACTTTATAGAGATTCACTATTCACTTCAGTCCCCATGGAGCTTACAATCTAGTTTCCCTATTCAGTCACACACTCCTAGACAGAAGGGGTTATTCACTAAAGTCTGAATTGTTGCGTATAGGTGTGAATTCGCCAGATAAAGACAGTCACAATAGGCTGCTACTGTCTCAGTCGCATCTTTATAATGAGAATATTGTCGCAGTCGCGACTTCATTATGACAAAATTGTCGCAATCTTAACATTAAAAAATTGTCCCGACTTTACAATAGGGGAAATTGTAGTGGATTTGCTATGGGAATCCGCTACCTTAGTGAATAACCCCCATAAATGTATGTTTTTGGATTCTGGGAAGAAACCCACGCAAGTGCGGGGAGAACATACAAACTCTATGCAGATGAAGTCCAGGGTAGAATTGAACCACTAGTGCTAACTACTGAGCCACCGCACTGCAAGAAAGCAAGGAAAGAATGGGACAGCAGTGTCTCTTCCTTCCATATGTAAAAGATGCATTAAACTCACACGTGCTATTTTTAAACAGAGAGAAAATTAAGTAAAATCCCTCCTATCTATGTCACCACAGATTGCACACACACAGTATGCACTGTACATTAGTTTATATTTTATAGTATTAATAGTGAGTAGGACTTAACTTACAGGTTCCATGTCTATGTAGGTTTCATGCTCTTCTACATTGGGGTTCAGGCCTCCAACAGAACTTACCAGGAAGTCACTTCCATACAGGAAATGAGGAAAAGAAAGGAAAATCGGTTTTCCTGAAATAAACAAAAATGTCGATACTGGATTAAATGATATGCTTTTATTTGCATGTAAACATATTTGCTCTCTGGCAATAGTCATTGCTGTCAGCTTGAATTTCAAAATAAAATTCCCTGCGCATTCAGTTTTCTTAAATTATATAAATCCTCCAGTCAGATAATGAATTACTGATTTAGCTAATCTCCTCTGCACCTTTGGAAGTTTACTTTGAAGATGATTCCTGGAGAAACCTGCCTGGATTAAGTGCAGAGTTGATTTAGAGCACCCAAACCTCATTACTGTATATTTTAGTAAACCATGATTCTTTTGAGTATTTCAATGTAAACTACTCAGGCTAGCACAATAGCAATTACATGCTAGCTGTTATAAATTGGGTACATTGGCTATAAACACAGTATTGGTTCTAGGGATTCTTTAATATAGGCTTGTGTAACATTACTGAGGAGTTTCCTTAAGTGAAAAGCTCACTCAATCATTTTCAGGTGATCTTTTACAGATTCTCCAAGAAAACGATAAATCATATATACAAATATATGACAGATTTCTAAACAAATTGATGCAACATGATATACAGTACATGAAGAAAAATTTATAATGTTAGGTTTATGTTTTACTGCTGTCTTCACTACTGAGGTAAAGGCATATTGAGTTAAATCTCTAGGACAGGGGTCCCCAAACTTTTTACACAGGGGGCCAGTTCACGGTCCCTCAGACTGACAGAGGGCCAGACTTTAAAGTTAAAAAATAAAAAACAAGTGTTAAAATACTTGCCTTATACTGAGCCAATTGATTACAGTCACAGCATGAGCTGTACTCTAATTAGCTGGCTCCTGATGCTTCCCCCGTCACCTCCTGCACAGCGAGCTGGCTGATACAGAAGCCAGCGTGCAGCTCCTTCTTCTCCTTCCCCGGCCTCATACATCATCACGCTCATTGCGGGGAGCATTCTCATTGGCCCCCACAATGAACGTGATGATGTTTAAGCCCTGAAACACCAGAGGTGTAATAGGGTGGGAGGAGCTGCCGTGCTGGCTGCCAGTCAGCCAGCGCTATGAAGAAGCATCAGGGGAAGCATCGGGTGCCGGCATAATACAGCACAGCTCAAGCTCTGTATAAGATAAGTATTTTTACACTTGTTTTTTATTTTTTGACTTTAATTCTCTGACCCACAACCCCGTCCCACACTGTGCTACTTTCCCCACAACCCCACTCCCACACTGTGCTGCTTGCCCCCTGTTGGTTGTGGGTAAGATTTGTTCGCTAAGATCTGAGGACATGGAGTAGGGAGGGGGTTAAACAGATCTTACCCACAATCCTATTTTCACTCCC
>WMED01001729.1:12237-26353 GCA_019650415.1 Pipa parva
CCCCCCCCCCCCCCCCTTTCCCTTTCCTCTTTTCCATACCTCATCCCCTGCTCAGCTCCATCTGCAGCACTGTTACAGCACTCTTCACCCACCGCTTATTGATGACATCATTAGTGTGCGCCAGGGAGTCAGAGAAGAGCACTGTAACAGTAAGCTTGTAACAGTAAATTGTTTTCACTAATTTATAAAGTTGCTCCATGTAATTTTAATACCCAAACGTGTTATTTTTTTAACTGCAGTAGGTTGGCAAAAGAACCATTATTCCCTATGGATTTGGTCTGGTCAATTAGCCACGGCTGGATTTGTTTTTGTGTCATGACAAACAATACAACAAACTAGCAATGGATGTGAGCACATGTATCAGAATAAATATAAATATAAAAAACAAGCAGACGGTGCAAACACAGGATAAAAATACAGTATGTATCTAATCAAAGAATAGAGAACAGCATCCTGAATAGTGGTAGATTTCAAATTGTATTGATAATTCATAGAGTAAAAAAAAAAAGAAAACTTAAAAACAATTAAAATATTACATGTTTTATGGCTCACCCCCTTGGCAGGCTCTTTGATCCAGGATGCCATCAGCAGTACAATTTCTTGTAGCATCCAGGTCTTTACAGTAACATTGGTTATCTGGATTTTCCTTTGGGGATATGAGTACTTCTCTTGGAACTACAAATCGATTCACTTTTATGTCCTTTATCTCTAGACTTTTTTGATATACGCCATACATAGATCTGTTGCAAAATACAATGATTAAAATATCTCTTATGAGGATGGTCCTTACAGGTAAGTAATATAGTGCCAATGATTGCATGTTCCCTCTTCCCTTTCTTAGTCTCCCTCTACCACTTAATGACCCAACTGTTAGCTCTTTGCATGGCAAGCAGAGCAAGTGCAGAAGGATTCTGATGTAAAACTGCTTCTGCACTTGTACAACAAGCAGAAATTCACCAGGAAGCGGACTGAATCAATGTGCTTTAAGACAAATCAGCTTTCAAGTGAGAGTAGTAGGCAGTGCTAGAGCTAAAAACCCTATCAGTTAGTATTTCCCAAGTTAAGACTTACCCCTAATGCTAATGTGCTTTTGTTCTCCTTTAATAAATCTAGTTTCCTTATACCAATTTATTTTTTTCTGCTAATAACTGAAGCGTATACTGTATGAAATCAATAAAAATGTACCTGCAGATGTCAGGAGAAAAGAAATAAAGCTGAATTTTTTTTTCATATAAGGTTGGAATGAAGCCGCATCTGAAAAACATATAAAAATCTAACGATCCATAGTCAAACAGCACTGCATCATAACAGTTGCATAATAAATTGTACATGTCCCATAATTATGTTAGGCAAATATCAAACCAGGCAAAGCTAAATTGGGTGTGAAAGCAATGTAAAGACACTTTAAATACGGTAAGTAACGGGTATCTTTTGTCTTTTAAAACTTTAGACAGACACAGAAGAGTTGGAGTTGTTGTGATCTACCATATCAAAATGGATATATACCATATTTAAACCACCTGTCAAACAGTATAATCCATTAAACAATTCTGCTATAAAATCAATTTCCATGTAAAAGATACATTATTCAAACCCCCACCATAACTCCTACCTGTGCCATTTATCATGTCACAATAATTGTCTTTCCAGTATGAAAGCGATCTGAAATAAAGTATGAAATGAATAGTAAACTGAAAATGTTATCATTTCTGGCTAATAACATTTACTTATTTTCATTTGTTTTACTTATTTGATTTGCAGAAACTTTAGTGGACTGGGGGTTTTTAAACTAAAACAATTATGTAGATGTTAGGAAAAATAAATAATCATATAGATATATTAAATATAGAATAATGTCGACCATTTCATTGAAAATCAAGTGCAATGTATGGTTTATACTATGTTTAATCTTCTACTATTTGTTGTCTTATTGCCTGTTATAGTTTACACAAAAAACTGATTCCCCCTATGCAAAATATTCATACAAAATATTGAAGCTCCCCTTGCTATGGTTATGTTAATCATCATAATCCCATTAGGCTGACTTGCAGCTTTGAGCAAAGTGAAGTTAGCTGTTTTAGCAGATTCCTACTAGAGACTCTACAGAATTGTGACATCCTGATTGTCCTGACAATCACATTCTAAGGTCTAGGGACTCCCAGCAAATTATCAGAGGTTGGCTTTCATTATACTAATTCCCCAATATCATTAAATACTAACTGCCTATGGATGGCTGGTAAAGTACAGAATCAGCAATACAGGATGAGGTCTAAAAACATGCAGAGGTCAGGGCTGGAAGTACATTGGTAAAACCATAACAGAGCTAATGACAAATGGAACAAGAATAAAAGAAACATGAATTCAGAAGACAATGTGACTGGTGAAGAACAGAATCGACAGAACTGGATGTGGTAAAAAAATAAATAAACACAGGTCATTGATGGAGCAAAATGGGAAGGTGACAGTAAAGCAAAGACAAACAGATCAACAGCAAAACAAACAATGTTTCAAAAGGAACTTATAGAACAATGAATACAGGAAGTTCTGTAGGGCTGGAAATTGGAGAGAAATATCTACCTGTGTTGTACAGCCAGCAAGTCAACACCAATAGATAACAAGTATTAAAACAATATAGACAATAAAACTGCAAAACATTGTAGTTTAGTCTCAGGATGTATAGTGCCCCTGAGAGGATTATAGGGGTTATTCATTAAAGTCCAAATTGTTGCGTATAAGTGTGAATTTGCCAGCTAAAGACAGTCGCAATAGACTGCTACTGTTGCAGTCACGTCTTTATGAGAATATTGTCGCAGTCGCAACTTTACCATGGAAAATTGTTGCAGTCGCATCTTTTAAAAATTGTTTACAATGGGGAAATTGTCACAGTCGCAGATTTGCAATGAGAATCCGCTGTTTAATAATTTGACAGTCGAATTCACACCTTAGTAAATAACCCCCATATAAATATGAAAAACAGCAAACAGAGAAAGGAACAATAAGGAAAAGACATAAATGTCCAGTTCAGATGTAAATAGTAGTACTTGTGTCCATGTGCTGTAATCAGAAGAAACCAGGCAATATGCCACGATAACATCAAATGTGGAAAAAAACCTGGAATCGAGTGAAGGAGTTTCAGACATGATATAATAGACTGGGTTTGAAGATTTGGAAGTTTCCAAGTGATTGTTTCATTCTAATTGCGCTAAGCTTGCCATCCAGGAAACATTCCACTTGTCCTTTTCTTTTATTTTTGCACTTCTACAGCCTCTAGATTTCATTTTTTCCAAGAGACACTTCTTACATAAGATAGACTTAAGCCTAACTTCCTTCTTTTTTAACATTACAGCAGCTGGAGCAACTACAAAGCACAATGTCCCAGGTTCAAATCAAGGCAGGGGGTAGATATTTTACAGTGGATAGCTATTGCTCTGTCTACCCTTTGTCAGGAAAGGAAGTCCAGTGACATGTTAGAATCAGTCAAACTGGAGAACTCCCAGTGAGCCCAGCAGCATGTGATACCCATGTGAGTCTGTTTAATAAATCTCTTAAATGATAGATTTTCCTTTTAAGAGATAAAGGGACTTCTGCTAGTGTGCTTGAAGAAAGAACCCTTTGGAGTAAGCCAGATGACTGGTATTAATTGTTAGCTATTCCTTGGCTTATAGTTCTGGGGAAAATGTTGAAAGTGGCCTGTTTATATATGTACTGATTATTAGCTGGTAAATGTATATTATATAGGGATATATAGGTAAGCAGAAACAAAATAAGAACTAGTAAAAACAATACAGCTCACCTTTCTCCATTATAGCTTTCTATTAAAGCAACTTTGTTTATGTCATCCTTCCCATTATATATGCTGAAAGGTCCATCAAATGTTCTATTATACTGTGAAAAGAATTGATTTTGCAGGTGACTATGTGCTTTATGAGCAAGCATAACAACATTAACAGTAGAGAGTACTATATTGAGAACTGGAAGCATAGCAACATTAACAGTAGAGAGTACTATATTGAGAACTGGAAGCATAACAACATTAACAGTAGAGAGTACTATATTGAGAACTGGAAGGTTTTTAAAATCTTGACAGTTGTACATTATAATTTTAATCTTCCTCAGTGATGTACAATGTCAGTGACATTTTTACTTACGGGGTAGAACACTCCGGTGGTGGTATCAATATTGGCAACTGGCATCTTCTCTAAAAATGGATCTTTGTAGCCCCATAAAATTTCCCTAACATTTCTGACTTGAAACAAAGACGAGCCTGAGTCATTAATTAAAGCATTTAGGGTTCCTTGAAGTTCTGGAAACATTTCCGGGACTGCCTAATTAGTAGCAGAGAATATCAAACATTAATAATCAATAATATTTCATTGCAATTTTACTATATTAATCTATATAAAAGTAGACCAGGGGTCCAAATAGAAAAAAGAATAGAATAAAAAGAAGTTTATAGAGTTATTTATATGTATGTATGTATTGACTGGTGCAGCGTCAACATTGCTCCAGGATTATAACCACCAATTAATTAAACCTATTTTGACCTTTTATGGCCCCCCTCCAAATTACCCAAGAACACCAGGACACGATAAATGGAGTTAAAAAGGCCGCAGCTTTTTATTATTCAAACCAATTTTTACAGACCAAATAACTTCTTTGAAGTTATGTATCTATTACAATATTAACATATCAGAATGCTTGCTCTTATTTAAAACATTTTTCCAAAGGCTGCCCCACCGAAGGGCAGCCACTAATCACCAATCCTGGGACCCTGCCCGAGGATTCAACACCTGGCTGCCTCACCATGCCGACCACTCTACACATGAGAATGGCGGCAAGTAGTAGCCGGGCAGCCAATAACCAACCACTCCTGGGACCATGCGCATTACACAATACAAGTATAATATCACAAGGATACGTCACTTTAAGTGCTACGTTATAGTTGACACAAGAGGTTGGAGGTCCCTACCCCGTAGAGCTTACAATCTAAATGGGAAGGAGACCTCCAGCTACTGATAAAAGAGAAATAAGAACTGTAACAATGTGCTGAAACACAGGTCAATAAATACAAACACTAATGCATAAATAACTACAAAAGGATAAAATAGAATATATACATATAAATTAGTGATAAATATTAGTGCTAGTGCTCCAAAAGGTAAGATTTCAATTTGGTTTTAAAAGTGCAGAGGGAATGTTCCTGAAGGAGATAAAGGGGTAAAGAATTTCAGATGTGGGGCGCAGAAAGAGAAAAGTGTTTAAGAGGAGAAAGGGCAGTATTGGTGCATGGTATGCAAAGCTGATTGCTTTGGGAGGAGTGCAGTTGAAGTTAAAGAATGTATGGGCATACGAGTGAGGAAATGTAGGTAGCCACAGCGGAGTGAAGTGCCTTAGATGTCAAAAGGAGAACACTGTAAATGATTAGTTTGCTAACCGGGAGCCAAGGAGCAGTGGGATTGGGAGAAAGGCTGCCCCCTCTGGGAAAAGAGGGAGAGAATTCTGATAGCAAAATTTAGAATAGACAGGAATAGGATGAGGTGGGATGCTGGAAGGCCAGATTGAAGAACATTGCATTAGTCCAAGCGGGATAGGATAAGAGCTTGCATGAGGGTGCTCGCAGTGGTGAGAGAGAAATGGGGGTTATTCACTAAAATCTGAACTCTTGCATATAGGTGCGAATTCGCCAGATAAAGATAGTCACAATAGGCTGCTACTGTCGCAGCTGCATCTTTATAATGAGAATATTGTCGCAGTTGCGACTTCATAATGGCAAAATTGTCACAATCTTAACATAAAAAAATTGTCATGACTTTACAATGGGGAAATTGTCGCAGAATTGCTATGGGAATCTGCTGTTTGCGAATTCGACAGTCGAATTCGCACCTTAGTGAATAACCCCCAAAGAGGCAGATCTTACCAATGTTGCGAAGGAAAAATCGTCAGGTTTTTACAGTGGTAGAGATGTGTTTAGAGAAGGAAAGAGTCAAAAGTCACTCTAAGACAACAAACAGAGGTAACGGGGTTGATCATGGCACCATCAACTAGAATGGAAAAGGTAAGAGCAGGCCCAAGTTTGGGAGGAAAAATAATCAACTCTGTTTTAGCAAGACTTAATTTGAGCTGGTGCTTGGCCATCCATGAGGAGATTGCCAGGAGACAGCTAGAAATTTGAGACTGTAATTCAGGTACTCAACAATCTCGAAAATCTCCGGCACACCAATAGTAAAAGAATGATAATTTTATTTGAGTAATCCTTTAAAAGCAGGTACAAATAAATTAAAATAAAGAAAATGTGGCACCTCTTACGCATTTCTCGCTGTGCGCATAATCATAGTGATTATCACTATGATTAAGCGCACAACACGAAACGCATAAGAGATGCCACATTTTCTTTATTTTAATTTATTTGTACCTGCTTTTAAAGGATTACTCAAATAAAATTATCATTCTTTTACTGTTGGTGTGCCGGAGATTTTCAAGATTGTTGAGTCACTGGATTGAGTCCATTATGCACTCCTGAGCACCCACACATCTACTTCATGTTTATCTAGAGGCTTTTTACCTTAAAGGGATTGAGTGGCTTTTCAGGTATGACTGTAATTCAGGTGTTAGCACAGGAGTGGATAAGTAAATTTGGGTATCATCTCCATACAAGTGATACTGAAAAACAAATGAATTGATATCACCCAAGGGAAGAGTGTACAGGGAGAACAAGAGGTGGCCAACGACAGAGCGAGGATTATTAATATGAATCAGTTTAGGCCAGACCTGGGCAAACTACAGTCCACGGGCTGCATCCAACCCTCCAGGCCCCTAAGACCAGCCCGCGGCATTTAAAAGCGGGGGTGTTTGGCCAACCACCGTAGGTGTCAGCACACTAGACATGCCCCACCGGCCCTATGAAGCCATCCAGGCCATTCATGCAGCCCAATGGCAAAAATAATTGCCTGACCTAGTTTAGGCTGTAGGGGGGAAAAAATGAGTCAGTAATAGATGTATGTATAATTTTATTTATAAAGACCTCTTGTTAATGCTAATCTGTACATATTTATTGACCCTGACATTACTATTACACTGAATATTTGTTTCTTGTAAATAATTTTTTATAGTCATCATGATGCTTTTGTTTAAACAATATCAAATTGATCAGTTGTACAGAGTTATATACACCATACTATAAGGATCTCTTTGTTATTTCAATAAAACTCAGTAAAAAATTTCAAATAAAAAAAAAGAGATTAGTTACAATAAATAATACTCATTTATGCAAGTTAAGATGCAGGGTGCCCTATTCTTCAAGCTACATGGCACAGTTTTATGTTACAATGCAAATGTTTAGTGTGCTCAACTACATAATGTATGTATGTTTGTATATTCTTATTTATAAAGCGCCACAAGGTTATGCATCGCTGTACAATCCAGTAATAATACAGACAAGAGTAAAGTGCGGAATATAGAACATGTGAAGTAAAATACAAGCATATAATCAAGAAAATACAGTGCCAGGCCATGATTGAAACAAGAGGATAGAGGTCCCTGCCCCATAGAGCTTACAATCTAAGTAGAAGGAAGACTTGCATAAACATATAGGAGGGTAACAAGTGCAGTAGGTTAAAGTAACAGTTCAGTTGGCTATAGGTGCCAATTAAATAAAAAAATAAATATTGATTTTGAATATAATTGCATAAATATTAAATTAGACATGAAAACCAGTGCTAGTGCTCCAAGAGGTAAAATTTTAATTTAGATCATATCATATAGTGTCCAGATACATCCTGTTTCATTGCTCGGTCGTATTGTTTAGTGCTTAGTAATTCCACTTCTAAATCAAAAAGTCTAGTAGCCACTTACAAAACAATGTGCCTTTTGAGTCTGGCTTCAATGTATAGTGGCCAATTCCTAAACCTTGCAGTGAGCCTATTTACACAGCAAAGTATTTTGCTGAACCTCTCTTTCCTGCTTTGCCATTCTGTGCTCTTTTAGTGCAGCCTTGTTGTGCAATCTCTTGGCAACATGGACCACAGTTGTCAAAGGGCATTTTACTTACTCATTCAGAGTTCTCTTCCTATTGGGTTCCATTCAAGTAACTATATACACAATAAACTAATCAACTATAAGAATTATGAACCCCATCAGCATTATAAGTCTACATTTGGCTACATTTCCATTGATGTAACAAGTTTTGTGTTGCTTCCCCTTCTTCAATCTGCCACAGGGGCTCAATCCAAGCTTGTTCATTTATGTAAATGTAACCCTGAATAGATCCTCATTTATTTATATCATTGGAATGTTGAATTAAAAAAAAAAATAGTAATAGGGACTTTTTAGTGCATCTGTCTTATGCTCCTACCATGACTTTAGGCGCCAGTACATATTTTTATGGGTTATAAGTTGTTTGCTTGAAGATAAAGAAATCAAGTTTAGACCTATTTATAGAAAAACAAATAAAAAAAACGAAATAACTTACAGCAACAGCCAGGTTCAGTATAGTGTAGGTATCTTCTTCTGGTCCAATTGACAGTTCTCTTTGAAAGATGGCTTCATTTTGTTGAAAATAAGACACAGTAAAATTTTCAGTTATCGCAACGACAACCTTAGGTAGATAACGGATACTTTGGCAAAAAAACAAAACAAAAACAACGACAAGAAAAAGTAAAAATATGTTACAGTAAAAAATAAATATAATAAGAGCATATTAACTGTGTTAAAATATGGAGCTACTTAGGCTAGCAGATAAATCTAGAACATAGGAACCCTTAATATGGAGAAAAGGAACAGTAAATCCCAACCTAATGCTCAAGCTCAATAGTGAAAATAATATATTTCATAAACAGTAGAATATAAAGGGCATATTATTAGCTAAACTTGCTAAGCAATTCATTGTATAAACCCAGTGGGTAGCAGCCCAAAGGGAAATGGTAACTTTAAGATTTCTTGTTAATTGGGCCAGTCTGTAATATTAATAACACCCTACTAAGACATTGACTAATGAAAGTAATACAAATAATCATTTAATCACTTTAGGAAAATGAAATGATCCCCAGAAATATTCACTGCAAATATAAGCACATGGAGTACTGGGGTCTGCATGAAGCAAATAAAGATTATTGTGTGCGTACCATTTATCTCTCAGTGAGTGATACTTCAAATAGGTCATGCAACCAATGCTCACAAATATATTCCTTTATTGTGTAAGCTGGAACAAAACTGATTTTCTCATATTTAGCGGATAGTAGGGCGTGCTGACCGCTACTGTTTCACTATAAAATAAGGTAAGCATTTTCATTGGGCCTCTATTTTGTGCATGCCCTGCTGTCTGACTTCAAATTCATTTTAGTCACTTACCTTTAAGAACTGAAATTGTGCCATGCAACTGATATGAATACACCGCATGTCTAATGCGATTATGGTATTTGGTTTAGTTATCTTTTTAAGGTAGATATTTATGTCAAATCACATCCACTTAAGCTCCCAGTGATTACAGGGTCACCCCTCTATGGTAGGTGATTATAGCTCAAGCATCCAAGGTTTCCTACATCTGTAAATACCCAACTTTGCGTATTTCTACCCCTTAAACTTTTATATTAAAAAGAACAGCAACAGCAGCAAAAGAAAAAATCCTATCATATTGACATGGATGTTATAGCTACATAACACTTGGATAAATTCCTGACTTGTATCCTTTAGCTTTTTATCCTCATTGATAATGACAGCCATCATTCATATGTTAACAAACCCACAAGCAAATTTTCCTCTGCCATTAAAAAAAAAAGCATGCGCAGGCGCAACTTTGAATTGTCTCCTTACTAGCCCTAACATTTAACCGGTGCTGTTCAATTCTTATTGCTACTAATATAATGTTTCTGTTGCATTTTACTCGCTGTGTTTTATGCAGTTGAAAAAACACAGCAAGAAGAATCCTAGTGCATATTCCTCTCTATGAAATGATAGTCTTTACTTTCAATGTGTTTTCACAACCACGTATTTTCAGCAATTTTTTTTGCCACGGGAAAATGCAGAGCTAAATTCCCCCAAAAGAACATATTCATGAAATGCCACAGAAAGTCCGAATTGTTGCGTATAGGTGCGAATTCGCTGGATATAGACAGTCGCAATAGGCTGCTACTGTTGCAGTCACATCTTTATAATGAGAATATTGTCGCAGTCGCAACTTTATTATTTATTAAATTGTCGCGACTTTACAATAGAAATATTGTAGCGGATTTACTATGGGAATCCACTGTTTGAGAATTCGACAGTCGAATTCGCACCTTAGCGAATAACCCCCCCAGTTGTCCAGTTTATAAAACAAGGCTCCCACCAGCAAAAATAGAGCAACGCAAAGGTATGAAAAATCAAGAATTTCACTTGAAAGATATTAATTCCTACAGTTACTGAATAGGAATGAATCCAATTTCATATTTTGTCTCTCTGGTGACATTAGTTCTTTGATATGTAAAGTAGATGTATTACTGAATAATGAATAACTAAGGTTAGGAATTTCATTTATCATAACGTTATAGACTATTACATTTAAAAGTAAAAGAGAATTATTTTTGGTTACAGTACTTGGATATCTAAGTAATTAATTGAAGAGTTAAAAAAACCTTTAATGGATAGGGAAACTGGCCTGGTATAGAATAGCTGAGTATTGTATAATTTTATTTATAAAGTGCCACAAATTTATGCAGTGTAGTACAGTTCAGCAATGCAAGTATAGTACAGACATGGGAGAAGTGCATTAAACCAGTGATTTTCAACTTTTTTTGAGCAGCGACACATTTTTTACATTTACAAAATCCTGGGGCACACCACCTACTAAAATGACACAAAATGACACTCTGGGAACCTGTGAAGGAATTGGCGGCTCTGCAGGGCAATCTGGGGCAGGGGAGAGCAAGTCAGGGGCTGGGGGTATATTTTCATTGTGTGGGGCAATAGGGTGACTCAGGGGGTGTCAGTGGTGGCTGTGAGGGGGTCGGGAGTGTTGGTGGGGGCTTCAACTTACCCTCCTCCAGCAGAGTACGCAGCATTCTTCCTCATTCGGCTGCTGCTGCCACTACACAGCCGAATGAGGAAGTGAGACCGGGAGTACTGATCACATGCACTCCCAGTCTCCTATTGGCTCATGTGACTGATTGGGTCACATGAGACCTCCTCAGACCACGGAGAGAGTCAGACAGGACTCCCTCCTTGTGTCACGAGCAGCCCTTGTAGCTGCTGTGCTGCTCGTGAACTGCCGGCTCTGAGTGCTGGCTAGCTAGTTAGAAGCACATCTCCAAGTGCTAGCCTGCAGTCAGAGCCGGCAGTTCATGAGCAGCGCAGCAGCTACAAGCGTTGCTTGTGACATCTTGGTAAGTGCCGAGTTTCCCACAGCACACCTGGTTGAAAAATGCTGCATTAAACAATACAAGTATAATATCACAAGTGCTAGATTGCATTTGACACAAGAGGTTGGAGGTTCCTGCCCCAAAGAGCTTACAATCTAAGTGGGCGGAAGACTTACATACAGAAAACGAAGGGTAGTAAGAGCTGTAGCAGAGTACTGAATAACATTTAATCTGATTGTTCTTACAATCAAGCAGACGCAGTACAAAAGAAGCTTCACTCAAACATTATTGGCCAGCAAATCCAACCAAGCATTACTTCATTTTTCATTATAAGTTGGATACTGGAAGGTGCCAATACATTTTCACACCACTGTGTGTAAGAAAACAATGTGCAAGCCAACAATGATTATGAATGGGGTATTCCTTCCCTTTAACTTACCGATAGGTATATGGTCCCTTTTGCTGGAGTTCTGGTTTTCCTCCATTTATTATATCATCTGGATTTGTGACATGATATATCCAAAAAGACCTGTAGACTGGACTTCTTGTCACTATCCAGCCATCAAAGGCAGGTGTTCCCACATCAATTACTGAACCCTTAAAAAATGTAGAACAATTTTAAGAAAAAGTTTCCCTTAAACGGATGTGATGAATTCCCACTTTAAGAAATCTGTCTGATTGGATTGCAGTATTGAACTGATTAGAATGTTCAGTGCAACTGATGCTGACTGAAAATACAAAACATGAACTCTAACCAGATAAAAGCAGGTGTTCCCTACAGAGACCAAAAGGCTGTAGCAGACAGCAGGGGGAACCTAAATAAAGTGGACAGATGAGAAGAAGAATGACTGTGTGAATGCAAGTATGCACCAGTAAACATAGCACCAGTAGCAATCAAACATAAGGCTGAAGTATTATAGTGAGGTCTCCGTTACAGCCTTTAATTCTCCTGTATATTTGCTCTTAAATTGGACTTTTAGATAAAGGCAAAAACTGTATTAAGAAATATTTCCTTATTGTACAAGGCATGCTTGGGTCACTGACCTAAGGGAACATCAGGGGAACTGATGGGTTTATAACTGCAAAATGCAATAAAATAATAATAATGACAGTAAATCACAGGGAAGATTACATCGCTTCACTTCGCATTGGTGAATTTGCCAAATTCAAAACTATTCTGCTACTATTTAACTTACTCTATCTGACTATATTTAATTTACTCACCAAACAGTGTCCTTCCCTATTTGCTACTTCACCTAGGGAATCCTCTGTGTAGTGAATAAGGAGTAGGAGTGAAAGAGGAGTAGCAAACACGCAACTGTCAAGGTGCACAGACATGAATGGACACAAATTCACTAGGTCTAGCAAAGACGCACTTTAATGAATAACGCTTTATCTATTTATTCACAACCTACTTTGTTGTCAGCTGCATGAATAGTTTAGATTAGTGGCAAGTAGACTCCTTTTCTTACCTTACTTGAGTTCATTTCTTGCCACTGCCAATTTAATGTTTTCATTCAAATATATACACATGATGCATTTAAGTAAAAAAAGCAATTTATCTGTAAACTATAGAATTAAATGTATTATTTTTAAGAAACTTTTTTACCTTCTTAATCGAATTACTGTTAAACTTATCCGCCACCGGGATCATAACTCCTCCAATAATAATCATTATTCCTCCTATGACCGATCCAGCAATTAACCAGCCTTTCGAGCATCCTTTGTTGCACCCCATGTTAGATGTTCTACTGTCAGTGCCAAGCAGCCTTGTGAGAAGTCAGGCATCTTCAGTTTAATTTATACTCCCATATAATCTGTTATTCTTGGTGCATGCTTTCCTGCACTGACAAAAGGAAGTGTGACAACCACCACAGATCAAAGTACAAGAACCATTACTGTAGAGATAAGATATGAATTGGGTATGCCTAATGCAGTACAGCACCATTAAATAAAGTCTACAAAACCATTAACTCTTTATTAATAAGGGTGGTACACAAAGGAAACTGGAAGTAAAATATGCATAGAGCACCTACTATCTGCATTTGGATTAATAAATATGATAAAAATATAGCTTACATTATACGTCTTTACATTACATATAGACAAAATGGCATATTTCCATTTAACAGTCAATTTAACTTTATCCTTCATTAAAGTACTGTATCTTTAAAAAACTGACAGGGGGTCCAGTTTTCAGCAGATCCCTCTATAGCAGTGTTTTTCAACCTTTTCTCTCCAGGGGAACCCTTTGGTGTCATCAGATTTCTGGAGGAACCCCTACTCTGATCACTACTCTACTGGCAGAATCCCTAATCTGATCACTACTCTACTGGCAGAACCCCTTCTCTGATCACTGTCAGATCACTGTTAGCCAGGATACAGTCCCAATCGCTGACGTCGGTATTGTCTGACAGTGATCAGGAACGTATCCCGGCTAACCTGCCTATCTGCATGCAGAGTGTCAGGGAACCCCTGGGTTGTCCTCACGGAACCCTTGGGTTCCGCAGAACCCCGGTTGAAAATCACTGCTCTATAGTATTATCCTGTGAGGCTATAATCCCCTGTATAATATTCATTTCACTGACCCACCCAATAAATGATGGAGATTGTTTTGTAAGAATTACAGTAAAACCAGGTAGTGGACAAAGCAAAGCAAGCTTGAAGTTTCTTGGTAGTGGGGTTACTTAAACCTCTTCACCAATGGAAAGCACCATGGCCCAAAGATCTGTAAGTTTATACAAGACAACATCTGTAAGTTTATACAAGACAACATCTGTAAGTTT
>WMED01001730.1:2601-26350 GCA_019650415.1 Pipa parva
CCCTGGACATCCGGCACCCCTAGCATCTGCCTATATGGCCTAATGGGAGAGCCGGCCCTGTACCTAAACAATCTGGGATGAGTTGAATGAGCAGCTATTATGTGTCCAAGATTAATCTTGGAAACTCAAAGCACTCCTGGGTGATACTCAAGGAAATCTTGGAAACTCAAAGCACTCTTGGGAGATACTCAAGGCACTCTTGGGAGATAACCCGGGGCACGCTTGGGAGATACTCTAGGCACCCTTGGGAGATAACTCAGGGCACGCTTGGGCGATACTCAATGCACTCTTGGGAGATAACTCGGGGCACACTTGGGAGAATACTCAAGGCACTCTTGGGAGATAACTCGGGGCATGCTTGGGAGATATTCAAGGCACTTTTGGGAGATGCAGTTTTGTATAGATCTGAAACAGTTGTAACTATACCTTCCATATTAATGGGACTCTTTTGAAAAATATAATGTAGGTTGTTGCTACAATGCTTTAAGTCCTTTTCCTCTTTCCTTTTTTAAAAGGAATTTTATACAGATGATGCAGTCTGGTGCTGCAGGGATTTTACCTGTAAAATGTAAATGCTTATTAAAGTCGTAAATTTTACCGATCGATCGAATTTTCAAAATTTCAATCGAAATTTAATTTGATCGATCGATTACTTTGCCTTTAATAAATTTCACCTATAAAGTCTGCATACTTCATGGCTAATTATAGGCAGCTTTATACAGGGTTGGACTGTAGAAGTAGGGCCTAGTAGCAGTGGGCTCATTGAGCCCTGGTCAGGGCGCCCATCCAGCTGTCCAGACCTTCTCCTTCTTTACTAGCCTTGTACATGAGGTCACAATTTATACATGCAGCAAGCAGTTCTCCACCTAAATCAAACCCATTTTAAAGGAGTGATATTGTAACTAAGGTCCCCAAATCATCCCATTTCAACAGACACATGAAATATACATGCTGCAGTGTTGGTTATTTATTCATTCAGATGCATGCTGAAGACTACATTGTTTTTTTAAGAAACAATGTACAAGTAAATAGATTTTGTATAGTTCTGGTAAAGAAAGGTACCACAGGTTCGCATAGTATCTCTTTTATAAACTTTAACCCATGAAATACACATGATTTTTAACTGAAAGCCATTTGCTTGCATATAGCCAATGAAACATGTAAATGTGTAACTTATGAATCCGGACCTGTGTATTTTATTATTGTGCAGTTTTAAAGGAACAATTGAGATGAAATTCAGGCTTAGATAAATGTAGCCACGTCATCCACTTTACTGTGGCATAATTTCCTGGAATTAATCCTGCAGGGTAAATTTTTCAGTTGTTACTCTAGTTAGAAATATTGAGCTGCCCTACTACTCCTTACAAACCAAAGTTACCTTTAAAATAGACCGACTTATAAAATATTACTAATGTACTAAATTCTACTTAGAAATACAAATTTGCACACTGAATATTCTGTCTCCTTTTTTAAAGGGGGATGTTGACGTGTATGCACTACTAGTGCCAAATAATTGCTTTTAATTTGAATACACATGTTGCATGGGTGAATGGAAATTAGCGCCACAATGTATTAATTTATGGCAATCAGTTGAATTACTAAGTTCATATGCAGCATGTGTTTTGTATTGCTTATGCTATTTTAACCATTTGCTTCCCTTCAACTACTGATATTTTGCAACGTGTTCCCAGTAAAAGGGAAGATCTAGGTGAGGGGTGGTGAACCTTTTTGGCACTCCATGCCAAAAAGGTGACGTCATCCACCAGCACGTCCCCCGAAGTGCCGGCCCTGGTGAATGACGTCATCACACCAGCATCGGGGGAAGAGCATGCATGCGTCAGGAGAGGAGAGCTCCCCTGCGAGCGTGCGCTCCTTCAGTGCAGGTCAGTGGATCCAGCCTGAAAACTGTCAGATCGGGTCCGTGGCCTGTACTGAAAGCAGAGTTTGGCGTCGGCTCGCCACAGGTTCGCCATCCCTGATCTAGGTATTAAACCCTAAAGACTATAAAGTATTGAATACAAAGTATTATACTGAGTTTACTTCATGTATTTAATGTCAGTTACGAATAAAATATTCTTGCAGGAAACCAGTTATTATTGTTTTTTAAAGGGTATGTAAACCCTGTCTATACATAAAGAAAGACCCATCTACCTAATGTCAAGTGATATAGCAGTTAGGAAACACCTGGCTCACCTCTTAATTCAGAAGGGCTCAATATCCCCGTTACTGCTTTGTCCCTCTCAACGAGTTCCCCGCTGTGTGTAGCCATGCCCCCTCCTTTCCCTGACTTCCTCTCTCCAGTCACAACAAAAGCAGTCAAACAGCATTGATCTGCATATGCTCAGGGACAGGAACAAACCTGTTAGGTAAGGAGACGGGAAAGGGATTCCACACAAGTCCATGCTCTATGAATAGTTAATAATGTCACACGTTGGGGGGCCCTTATCAGCACTATACAGGAAAAGCCTGTATACAGAATGGCTGTGGGAACAGGGCTGTTTAACCTTTTCCTATCGAATAAAATTTCCTGTTCCTCCCATTGAAATCCTAATAATTTTGCCGAAAAATGTGAAATTAGACGTTTCATGCAATATCAGTGAATTTTATCAAAGAAATTAGCAGAAAATAATACGTCTGAAATACGTCTGTAATATTGATGTCCCCTGCCAGGGGACCAAGGATTGGAATGGAATTTTTGGAATGTCCCCCTCTAGGGGATACAGGATAGAAAAAGGTTACACAAGAGGCAAGTACTACTGGTCCCAAAATCAATTTGACATTTTAATTTTTAAGTTGGCTTTCTATATGTATTCATGTCAAATAGAAACAATGTAAATAAACCCCTGCACAGTCCTATTTTATTGAGCAAAATGTTACAGCCTACATTTAGGACTTCATTTCCCAGAATGCAGTGGGTATAAGTCCACTCCTATAATGGCCTAGAAAGAGCACAGAAGTAGTATACTGATGATTTTCAAACATGCTGCTGTCCTTCATTAAATTAAATAGGAGCAGTTAGGACAGCGGTTCTTAACCTGTCAGTCGTGATCCCGGCTGGGGTCGCGAGGCTGTCCCACGGGGGTCGAGAACCGCTCCGACACCCGGAAATGCCCGCAGGAACCTTTCTTATAAGGGTTCCTGCGGGGTGATGTCGGCCGCAAACGTCACCACGTGACACGTGACGTGATGACGTTTTGGCCAAAACGTCATCACGCGCGGCGTGTTGACGTCAGCGCCGGGGGTCGCCGGCATAAAAAGGTTGAGAACCGCTGAGTTAGGGGCTTTTGAGAGATTTTTATTGCTGTTACAGTTCTGTGAAATGTAAAAAAAACCCCAAATACAGCTGTGATATCGTGTAATTAAAGTGAACCTTCATTTTTTAAAATACATATATATATTTAGAAAAACATTTATTTCATTAGTAGAACCTAAATAAGTATTAGTTTTGAGGTGACAGGTGCTATTTAATAAGTATCCTTTTGATGACCTGTTGGCTTTTTGCTAAACACTATTTGGTTCACATAAATCAGAGGTCCCCAACCTTTTTTGTACCAGGGACTGGCTTTAAGCAAGACCAGTTTTCCATCGCCTGGTGGGGTGTTAGTGGGGCAGGTGCGGAGCTTTGGTCATATGGGGGTGGGGGGGGGGGATGCTGGAGGGACACCGGTACACCGGTACCGGGAGCCGTGTCAATGAGGCCAGTCTGCTGCTTACCCGCCCTGGCACGCCCCACATAACATGTTCTGCTGGGGGCGAGTCAGTGAGGAGAGCCTGCCGCCCGATGCCCCACCCCGTCCTGCATAATGTTCTCTGCCGGGAGCTGCGAGCTGTCACGGCTACGGCAGAGAACATTATCAATCCACAAAGAGCGTGCTCTGACCAGGCGCAGGGCCGCAGAGCTAGCTGTCAGCGGCGCCGCGGACCGGCTGAAAAACCCCAACGGCCCGGTCCTGGTCCGCGGACCGGCGGTTGGGGACCTCTGGCATAAATGACTTAGCAGTGTCAGTTACATAACATTTAAATAAAAAAACAAAACAAAACAATTCCATTAGAAGTAACATAATTCACACAAATGTTTAATGAGACAGTAATAACCAATGAAAGCAGTGGCATATAAACTTTACACAGTATTTATTACTAGGTGTGGTAGCTGTATATGCAAATGTATGAATAAACACAATTGATAAGAAAGAAGCAGGCATGAAAAGAGGTACAAAATCTCATATGGGATGGTACATTTAAACAATGATCATGTTTCAAAACAGTAACTTCATCTTTTACATAGAGAACCACACCGTCTGCTTGAGCAAAGAAATAATGTATTAGAGTAGGCATGTAAATCCCATAACTGATTCATCCAAAGTGCACTGATTCAGGATTTGCTAATCAATGTGCAGCTTTTCTTTGCTGGAATTGTACCTTTTTAGACTAACATCCAACTTATTGCTTTAGTGTTCCACTAAATCAATAATTTAAAGTGTGTTCAGTCCACAATGAAGGTCATACACTATGTTTCACATTATCTTCTATTTTGTATGGGTAAAAAATAAGTAACATATGGAATATACAGAATAAAGTTCACTTAGTTATTAAATAGCATAAGCCCGGAGAACTCCTACATATTTTTTATAGTGCACTACACAATATTAGATAACCCCTGGGGGAGGGGCACGTTATATAAGGGTGTTTGTGTTTAATGTGTTGCTTTTAATAAAAAAAAATATCCTCAACACAGAAAGCCCCATCATTGACAGTGAGGGGTTCTGTTCTCATTATAATCCTGTTATATTTATATATATATATATATATATATATATATATATATATATATATATATATATATATATATATACATACATGTGTGTGTGTTTATATAGGTTATTAGGTTATTTACACATAATGAGAATTTCTATAAATTGCAGCTATTTGCTGCCACTATTGGTTGCAAACCAATGATGGAAATCACAGCTGTAAGCTGATCACAACAATGGGAAAAGAACATTCTCTTTTAGCCTGCCAGGCTGTAGTGTTCACCCACTGTAAACGCTTAATTCCTTTCACTAAAAAATAAAGTCATCAGCATTAAAGTGTTAGAAAAGACAAAGTCTGCTCTGTGCCACTCCAGCAGAAGTAATACTTAGGAGGGGGCACAAAAATACAATATTTCACATTAAACCAACCAAATAGAATTTGTTTCACAAAATGCAGCCTTCCTAAAGGTGTATATACAAGCCTGCAGGGATAAATCATTTACGTAGGGATATAAAATCATCTAGTGATTGTTTGATTTCACGTCAGTGCTCAATGTTGCTGTTTTAAAACAGAAAAAATATGACTCTCTCCTTATTTCAATCAATAGTTACCTATACTTCTTTGCGGAAGGTAATCTTAACAAAGCTAAACATTCTGCCCATGGCCTCAAACAGTGGGTCGCAGAAGGTGTGCATGAAGATGGAATAGACCCGGCTAATACACTGAATCTCTATCAAGTAGCTCTTTATGCATGGCACCACTGCCCAGATGTGCAGGAAGGAGAGGATGGCAAAGTAGATGCCCCAGATAAGCGCCAGTGGGATGCCAAAGATTGTGGTCAGCAGCCGATAGAACCAGTATTTGGTCACAGTGAACGTTGTGAAGCTTGCTTTCCAGATACCATCAAAGCTATATGTTCCTTCAGGCTCTGCAATCACGTCTTCAAAGTCAATCTGTAACAAACACATTGAGATATTTCATTAGGGTTATATAACACTGAAACAAGTTAGATTAATAGAACCACATCTGGAGAAGCAGGGTGGCTGAATATTACATGTATCTGAAAAAGAATATAGCTTTTGCTTTATAAAAATGGACCACTGGTGAATTATTCCACTTTTATATGGTATCACATTTACAATGTCATAGAAGTTAAGTTCAGTAATTACAGAATTGTAAAATTCAACCTCAAAACTTTGGGATTTCATTGCTCCTCAGGAATAAAAAATCTGAAAAGTGTTTCAATGCATTCCAATCCATCTTATATAAATGTGTTTTCTTGTATAATATAATAAAGGCAGTTTACATTTACATGACCACAATCATTTGGTCACTATTAACTGACATGACCACACAAAATAGAAATGATAAAACTAGGAAATGTTCAACCTCATTTCAAACTGACCTAGCCTAAAATAAAATGACCAGACAATAAAATATTTCACAAATAATGAATATGCCACTTGGTGTATATTTTAACTGCCATCGGTAGGAAAAGAATTAGATAATTCTGAAAGTTATTGCACTAAAAATGCCTACAACATTACATGGCCGAAGGTGCTTCTCAAAGTCTTTTATCAGGATTCTAGAATGACCCCCTGTCCCACCAAGGCATGCTTTCTACTCTTATAAAAATGTAGAAATAATAAAGTGGGATTTTTGTTTTATATGTTGGGCAGTGCAGTGGCTCAGTGTTTATCACTGCTGCCTTACAGTGCTGAGATCCTAGGTTCCATTCCATCCTGGGCTTCATCTGCATGGAGTTGGTATGTTCTCCCTGCACTTGTGTGGGTTTCCTCTGGGCACTCTGGTTTCCTCCCACAATCCAAAAACATACACGTGTGTGACGAAACTAGATTGTAAGCTCCATGTTGCAGTTACTGAAGTGAATGATAAAGCGCTGTGTAAAATAGTAGCGCTATATAAGAATAAATAATAACTATATATACTGTATATAAACAACTGCTTTGTTGAGTAAATTAAAGTAGATTATACCAGACAGTAAGAGTAGATGGAATTCTTTTGCTGAAGCTGTATTCCTTTAACATGTAACATTATTTGCATAAGAATTCTTAGTAATCTTGAATTTAAGTTTTGGCTCTGGCAACATAGTTCATGGTTTGTTAAAGTGAATAATAACATTTTTATCATGACAGATGAGTAAGTAAATACAATATCCGTTAATAATGTTAACACATCCGAACCATTCATTTTATGTTCATAACATTTCAAATGTTCTCTTATGATAGCTGTTTCAAAGGTTACGGATTTTTGTTCTAAAAATTATACAGCAAGAAATCATTAAATCATATTGTTGTAATAATCTACCAAGGTTTGCCTCATCTGATATTAAATAAGTAAATCTATATAGCAAATAGAATTGCTAATAAGAGGGTTTTATTTTCACATGGGAACTACTGTCTACTGCAAATGACTTTTTTTTCCAATTTTAAGGCTAGAATTTACATATATATATTTTTTCCTCCCATCAAATCCTTAGTTTGATAACATTTTTCTCGATGTATTCAAGAAGTGAGTATCCTCCAGCTGCTTAACGAAAACGGTCTCAGGGCATCACCTCAATCAGCACAGGTGGTAACTGAAACGTAATCATTATAAGAAGATGCAGTTTGCCCATCAGCCATGGGAAGGATTTTAGTGAAATTATTTAAGTTTGACATAGAAAAGTGGCCAGTATAAAACAAGCGGCTGTATTGCGAGACGGTATCTGTCATTTCCTGGGAATTACATCAAAGGCATTTTTAAATGAATTATTTCTCTGAATTTCTAGTGATGTTTTATTAGAGAGAAAGTTTTACATTTTTCAATTTATTAAAAATCCTAATATCATTCAGATTGGCAGTGCTCTCAGAACTGTCAGATGCGTTTTAATGTTGGATTTTCTGTAAAACTTCCATATAATGACTGTAAAATATGATTCGCTTACTGGGGCGCAGACAGTAAATTTAATGGTTTATTTCTTAGGCAGAGCTCGAAGATAATGCTACACTAATGATTCTAAATGCATTGTGTTAAGTATGTGAGATAACGTTTTCATAGACCAAGGTAAATAAATCAATATGTTCTCAGTATAATCCTTAACGTGAAATCTGAGAAAGAACATTATACCAACCCTAACATGAATTACAAATCAATAAATAAGTTGCATGGATTTTCTTAATATATATAAAATAGTTCGACCCATGTGATGTTTCAGATATGCAAAGGGATTGAACATCCGTCTTTTAAAGATGGTATTTTGTATTTGATAAATTAAATTAATTTCTTTTTCACAATGTGGCAAATCAATAGGTTTGTCCAATGTGCTTATATTAATATAGAGATATGCATGGGTTAAATTTATTAAAATTGGTAAATTACCGATATTGTGATATCAATAGCATCGATATTGCGATATTGCAATTTTACCGATATCGCAATTTTACCGATATCGTGATATCGAATTTCCAGCCGTTCTGCCATTTAAATCAATGGTTCGGCCGAAATTCGATATCGGTGTATTGCGATATCGATGCTATCAATATTGCGATATCGGTAAAAACCTGTTCGATATCGCGATATTGATGTTATCGCTTTTAATAAATTTCGCCCCAGTGGTGTGTTCAGTTTTAGTAAAGTCCTGCTGAAAAAGATGTTCAGGCTCCTTAAAGGCATCATTTGGTTATGTCAATATTAGGAGCCACCAGAAGTCATTTTAATGTGCAGTAGGAAGGACCTAGGTCAGTGATGGCTAACCTTTTGAGCTCCGCGTGTCAAAATTCAGTTGCAGTCGCAACTTTATGACAGGAAAAGTGTAGCAGATTTACAATGGAAACTTGTCATGGAATTACAATGTGAAATTGTCACAGTTTTGACAGGGGAAAAATTGTCGCACTAATGCTATAGGAAATTTCCGCAGTTATGCTATGGGAAATTGTCACTGTCTTGCATTTTGCTATGAGGAAATTGTTACATTTGCGGATTTGCTATGGGACCACATGAGAGTGTGACACGAAGGGTACCATGATGCGTGTCTGCAAAAACATCTTGGTGTGTCACCTCTGACACGCGCGTCTTTGGTTAGCCATCACTGACCTAGGTCTTTGGACCTCCAAAGTCACTTGAAAGTGATAGTTCTTCAGTGAGATTTTGGCCTAACCCAGTGTTAATCTGAAACTAAATATGTTCCAGAGGGCCTACTATTTAGAGAACAGCAATGATGCGGAGTTATCATGGAACAGTTGTCCTAGCAGCAAAGAACTCTCATTCACTGCTGGGGTAAATAATATTTTTATATAATGCCTGAGGAAGCGATAGCCTAAGGGAAGAAGTTCCTTTCACATGCATTCTGGTAACAGTAAAATAGACATATGAGACTGCAGAGGGCCGTGGCTGTTTGTGAATTGCGATCACTTGCCATTATATTGCAATATGTTTCCTTTATTCACTGCGTATCTTAGAATTCATTTCATATTTATTTTTATTGATATTATTTATAATCTTTGCAAGCATCTAACAATTAGCAAACAAAGTGCCCAAATAAGTGAGATAAAAAAATGTAAGAGAGGGAAGTTTTAGGGGCTAATTCACCATTGTGCGTAGTGAGCTGCAAAGCCTTCGGCTCACTTCGCACATGGTGTTATGCACATGCTGATGTCCTGCGCGTGGACATCAGCATGCGCACTAAAGGGATTCCCGTCTCGGCGAGACCAAGGGGGGAATTCACGATACTCCAAAGTGAGGTGCGGAGTGCTCGCCTCACTTCGGACTGACTGAGATGCGCTCACTGATGTCCTGCACACGGACATCAGCATGCGCATTAAAGGGATTCCAGTCTCGGCGAGACCAAAAGAGTTGCCTCGCCAAGACGGGAATTCCTTTAATGCGCATGCTGATGTCTGCGCGCAGGACATCAGCATGCGCATAATACCATTTGCGAAGTGAGCCGAAGGCTTCGGAGCTCACTTCGCTGAATGGTGAATTAGCCCCTTAATCTCAGCTTTCCAGTTTAAACAGGAAATACTAGAAGGCGTTCATGTAAGCATGGTCTTACATTGTGCATGTACTGTATTATCATCAAATGCTTCAAAATAAAATAGACACTGGAAAATAGAATGACAGTATATGGAAATAGATCCAGTGATATACCGATGGAGTTGTCTAATATCAGCTTCTTAAGACAAGCCTGTTATCTTCTCCCCCATGTTGTGGGTATGGTGGCATTTAAACATGGAGTCTTTCACATTGGCTAAAGTCAGAATTGTTGCGTAAAGGTGTGAATTCGCCAGTTAAACTCAGTCGCAATAGGCTGCTACTGTCGCAGTCTCATCTTTATAATGAGAATATTGTTGCAGTCGTGACTTTACAATGGGAAATATTGTCACAGTTGCAGATTTGCTATGGGAATCCGCTATTTGAGAATTCGACATTTGATTTCTCACTTTAGTCAATAACGCCCTTTGTCTCTCATGGCGTCGGGCAAATCATTTTATTTTCCTGTGCCTCGGATACTTGATCCACTGTTAATGTTTAAAAATTATTTTATTTTCATATTATTTACTAATTTTCAGTGGTTTATGAATTTACAATTGCTTCTTTATAGACACCATTCTTTTCTTATATGCGTGATTCTCATTGGCTTCTCAGAATTTTTAAGCCTCAGATTTGAGATTCCAAAGGGAACAGCTGAAGAACATGTAGGTCTATATATCTTATAGGGATGTAAATAAATCAATAACATTTCATTCAAAAGTTATTCATTCAACTCTGAATATTACACAGACAAATAATCTGAATATTACACAGACAAATAATTCTAAGGGGGTTATTCACTAAAGCCCGAAATGTTACGTATAGGTGCGAATTCGCCTGATAAAGACAGTCGCAATAGGCTTCTACTGTCGCAGTCGCATCTTTATAATGAGAATATTGTCCCAGTCGCGACCTTATTATGGGAAAATTGTCGCGACTTTATTATGGGAAAATTGTCGCGACTTTACAATAGGGAAATTGTAGTGGATTTGCTATGGGAATCTGCTGTTTGTGAATTCGACAGTCGAATTTGCACCTTAGTGAATAACCCTCGCAGTATGACTTATACATTTATATATATATACATTTTAAAGCAATAATAAAAATGAATAAAATAAGTTGAGGAAATATTATCTACTTTTTTGAACTTACATTGTGGGATTTTTTTCATTTCTCTTAATTTTATTTCGTTTATGAAAACTGCATTTTTTTTTTCACCAAAAGAATGTACAGTGATGTTTATAAGTGTATAATAAATACAACAGGATTATTTAAAATAAAAAGATTTGAGAATGCTAATATTATTTTACATTTTCTTATCAACTCTGTACTTTTAGCGGTCACAAAATGAAAGGTGAAAAAAATTATATATCATTAAATATTCAGTAACACCAGAAAAAACAAAACAAAAAAAAAACTTGCTTGTTAGAAGATTATATACAGGAGTTTGTTTTGGAGGCTATTTATGGTAATACATATGAAAAGGGATTGATCTGGAGGCTAGCCTGATTGGTGTTTTGGGACTGGAAGGAGAGACCAGTAGAATATACAGTAGGTGAATAGGTTTTATTGGCTAACTCAATAGATGGTAAATGCAAGCTTTCCAGACTATATAGGTCTCTTCTTCAGAGGCATGGTTACCACAAAGAACAAATTAGAATAAATCAGTATCAGTCTTATATCACAGAGTATATGAAACTGACTATTATTCTGAATTCACAATGATAAAACCTAATGAACTTATGTGTATGAAAACAAGAGGGTGTGTTACTGACTAAAGTGAGAATTCGACTGTCGAATTCTCAAACAGCATATTTCCATAGCAAGACCACAATCATTTTCATATTGCAAAGTTGCTACTGCGACAATTTTTAAAGTTGCGACTGCTACAATATTTCCATAGTAAAGTCACGACTGCGACTATCAGTCTATTGCTGGCAAATTCACACCTTTAAATAACAATTCAGACTTTAGCCAATAACCCCCAGGGAGTATAACTGCCCTTTAAATGACCCACTCTTGTCATTGTTTATCATATTTTAAGAGATTCTGTTGGCTTCCAATCAAAGCAAAATGGAAAGAGGCAATAATTTCTGGGATAAATGACTCCCAGCATGTTTTGTTTATTAATGCCCAAATGACTGCATAGTGCTTTTTATCCACACATTTAAAATGTGAGTGCACAGGCTGTTATAGTATGTAACTGCTAATTACCCAAAACACTGGATGAGCCAAGGTTTATAATGTCCTCCTGAAAGGTATCAGGTTCACTCAAGTATTGTTCTACCTACCAAACAAATATTTGCCTGACAATAAACATGTAAAATACTTAAGGGGGTTAGTCACTAAAGGCTGAATTGTTGCGTATAGGTGCAAATTCGCCAGATAAAGACAGTCGCAATAGGCTGCTACTGTTGCAGTCGCGTCTTTATAATGAGAATATTGTTGCAGTTGCGACTTTATTATGGGAACATTGTCACGACTTTACAATGGGGAAATTGTAGCAGATTTGCTATGAGAATCCGCTGTTTGCAAATTCGACAGTCGAGTTCGCACCTTAGTGAATAACTCCCTTAAACTGCATCTAGTTTAGCATCATAATCTGCACTGTTATAAAGGCCCATTTCTAAATGGAGATAATCCAGGTCAATGACCTCATATTATTTATCCAATACTTGACACAAATGTCAGAAAGTGATCGTTCTATAGCTGACTGATGTTACCCTGTCCCACGACAACATCACTGTGGTAGAACTGGACTGTACTCAGTGCCAAATTTAAAGCTCAGGATCCTATACTCTGAATGTTTGGTGCCTTGGGCTACAAACCCTCAACTGGACAGAACCCTAAATTATGCAGTGAACGGGAGTGCTTTATCTGTATGATTCATAATTTTAATGCAAAGTGAAATCACAAATGTCAGGTTCAACATTTTACTATTAAAGGTGCCTTTTTATTTAGAATGTATCCCATGATCCCACTCTCCTATGTCCCTGACTAGGAGAGAGACATCCTTCTGTCTGAGTTACCTGTATTCATGGGCCTCTTGTGCCTATATGAAAATCTGGCATTGGCTGTACTTTAAACACTGCTCCCAGCCCCCACTGTTTTTCAATGAAAACTAGATTTATGTTCCCAGTATTACTAATGGTAAATATATATACATATATATTTTAAATATTAAAGGTATATTATCACCAAGAAAAAAATGTTTATGTTCTAAAACAATGTTTACTATTTAGTAAAGTTGATTCGCATTGGAATTTGCATTAAAAATTACTAGAACTTGTTTACAGTATAAAATGGTAATTGCGTTTTTTCCAGGCAGAGGCAATCTGCACCCCATTCACCTACTTTGAGATGCTGGGAGCTGAAGCCCAGTAATGAGTAAAATGCCCATCCCTGTGGTCTGATCCTTTGAGTTTCTTGTTAATAAAATTGCAAACTATGTTCTTAATGAGTTAACGACAAGAATATCTCATACAGATTTAGATTTGAGCCATGGCGGTAAATGTCATTTAAACCAAACACTTGTATAAGAGCAGGATAAAAATGAACTAAAAGAAAAATAATCTTTCTCTCCAAATTAGGATAATGTTTATGCCAGCAATCCAGATTGCTGTCAGATCACGTATGCAAGTCAAAACTGTTGCTGTTAACAGCCAAAAGTTAGGAATTATTTGGCAATTTGTCTTCTCTGACTTTTTAGAAACTTAGGACTCTACATGGTGGTGTTTTATACTTAATATTTAGATTATATAGGAAATAAAAAAATCTATGCTGATTTCAGGAATAAATCAGGCGGAAAGGCAAACACAGCTAAAATACTCTGTATCACCTCATGATAAGTACAGAAATAGAGCATTAGTCTCCTCCATTTCTGGAAAGCACACAATATGTACATATCTTTTAGAAGCGTGATGTCTTACATAGAAACCTATAGAGCACTTTGGAAACTAAAGCTACTGTAGGCACTGTAGGTAAAACCATAAAGATTTAGATCAGCTGCAAATTTGGCTACAAGGGAAGTTTGCTCATGAATGCAAAATGTAAAGTAGTCCCAGGCCTCTGAGTTTCTTCCAGGATGTCACTTGCTTATATTTTGAGTACTCTCCTACTAAAAGTCTGTTGCTTTCAGGTCTTGAATTAAATATCTATGGGGATTTAACCTCAGCCCATTTGTCATTAAATTATTGTAAATCAGTAGACCCTTCACCTTGTAACTCAAGTATGGATCTCTCAAACAACTTAGGTTCAACTCGGGTTCTTAGATAATCACTCAATCAGTAAACAATAACAATATGACTTTCTTTCTATAGAGGAAGGATTATAATTTATAGCCAGCACACCACCTTCATGCAGCACATATTTACAATGTTAATACAATTCCATGCCCCATGGTCTGCTATGGACCTAAAAATCATCTTTTCCAAAACAAAATGGAAAAAATCACTCAGTAATTGCTAAAGAATGTGGGTGCAGTTAAGAAGTTGGTTAAACATAGAGGTGTGGCTATTTAATCTGGATAGACCAAAGTTTTGAAATAGGCTTGTAAGCCTCAATATAATAAAATGGTTCTTTAAGGTCATGAAAATCCCTGGAGACATCTAATACCCTAAAAGCAATACAGAATGCAGTATATTATCTTATTTATAATAACTGTTGATTGTGGTAACTGTTACAATATAATTTTTACCTTGGGCTGCTAACCACTGTAAATGATCCATTTGTGACTCAATAACTCCCCCTGCTGCTAGTTCAACAAGTTCAAAAGTTCTTATGAGGCATATCACTTTAACATGCTGGCAGGAGACATAAAGAGAATCCTTTCATTTCAACATAAGAGGAATGAAAAACTATGTAAAGCAAATACCATCAACAATTCCTAGCCACAGAACCTTTCATGGTTAAATCCTATAATTAAAGTAAAGCTCTTAATAGTCAAAGCATCTGTACAAATTTCTCTATCTCTGTTTTAGCTAGTGAAAGTGATGCTTGTGCAATTTTCACTAACTAAAATTTAAAGCTATGCAAGTATTTCAATGTCTGCAATATAATATAAAGGTCAAAACTGAACCCTCCAAAGAGAGGAAAAACCATAATGCAATCTGAATTTAATCAGGAAAATACTACGGTATTTATAAGAGGATACTTACATAGATCTCAACTTTTTTTATTCATTTCACCCTTTATCAGTTATTTTTTACTTTATTCATTATTTCCCTGAACTTACTGATTCCCTTTGACTTGTATAGGACCAAAAAGAAATTGCGGATATAAAAAAAGATCGATATTGATAAATAAAGTTCAGTTTAAACTATCACACTTTTCAATATATTCAGTGAGCTTCCATTTTGGTTCAGTATTAACGTTCTTTTCTGATGGGAATAATGGGTTTTTGTCAGGCTAAAGCAGGAGAACACTTGGTAGGAAAAAGATCAATGGAACAACCAGGAATATTGATATACTGTATTACAGCTATTGCACCTGCCTCAACAGTGTGAAAAGCTTTTTAGCTTTTAGAATTATCCCTCCAAGTGTTGTTAGACCAGGGAATTTTTAGCATTAGTATCAAGAGCAGTGAGGCCCCTCTTCTGGCTATTGCCTTACCAAACCAAATGGGGGGAGGCTCTTGGGAGTCCTGGTCAGTTTGGTGGCTAGGGTGATTATGGATCCAGGTGAGTAGTGAAGAATGTAGATGTACTTGTGACTGGGCAGCCCAGTAAGTGTCTCTTGTGAAAAGACTCCCCATGGTATTGAATGCCTGCTTGTCAAAATCTACCTGAGAAATGAAAATTACACCTAAAACCAGACAATTCTAGTAGCAAACACATCTAAATGCTATTATACAATGCAACAAAGCCTATCAGTATTCTTGACACATGCACAGTAAAGACCTGTGCCTGTGGCTTTGGGGACAAGTAGGCTCCAGTAGAGATCTGTAGCTATTAGAATTCAGATAGAAATGGAGACAAAATTCTGTTTTAGCAGAACCCTAATTTAAACCATGAAACTATGGACCTGGGATAAACTGAATACCACCTGATACCATTAGTGTTCCTTTTAATTCATTTGAATAATTCCAGAGAGGACACTTCATGTGTGACACACACCCAGCCCTGTAGCAGAATTGATTGGAGAACAGGTATACATACTGCCTTAGATACTGAATAAAATAACATTTTATAAAAGGAAGTAGGTGCTCAAAGTAGGTAATTCATTAATGTATTTAATGGATGTGTTCAGTAGTGGTCCTGGCCCTATTGGCGCCGTAGGCCTCCCCCCACCCCGTGCCCCTTCCTGCCCTGCGCCTCCCCCCCTGCCCCACGCCGTGCCCCCCACTCACCTCCAACAGCGCCGTCGCTCGTAAAAAAAAAAAACATGCACGCAAGCGCCCCTCTGGACAGATGGCACCCCTAGCATTTGCCTATGTGGCCTAATGGAAGGGCCGGCCCTGGATGTGTTATATTATGACTTTCCCTATTTTTTATTGTCTTCTTATATCAAAATATTGTTTGCTAGAGTGTATAACCAAAGAGATGATGAAATGTATTCAAAATAATTTGGTCAAGCACAATGTTAATCTGGTGACATAGAAGGTTATCTGTTGTTGTTCCTGATTAGACAGCCATGCAAGCCTTTGTTTTGCTATATAAATGTTTGTCTGTGATCTCTAAGAGCAAAATTCATTCCTTATCATCTCTCATGAAGAACGCAATACTTTCACCTTAAGCTGTTATGGAATTTTCATTTCCTACATCCAAAATTTGTTTATCAGTTGGTAACTGGATCCAAGATGCATCACAAGTAAGAAAATAAATCTTAAAACAAATAAGTCATTCTAAACAAATGGAAATGTTACAGTTCTCTTTGAAGAAAAGGGAGTTTGTTCTAAGCAGGGAAGATTGGTTCAGTTCCACTAACTATAACTTGTAATTTAAGCACCAGGATACAGATGTAAGAAGTTGACATAATAAAGGGGTTTTCCACCTAGGAACTCATTTTTATATGTTGTAGATTGTGGCATTTAAGACATTATGCAATTGGTTTTTATTTTTGGTTTTGATTGATCTTACTTTTACTATATCTTTTTGGTTTGCTTTGATTAATCTTTTTGGTTGTGGAGAGTCAGTGACCAACAACCAATTTATGAATTAATCTGAGGCTTGATTATTATATTTAGAAAAAGTTTATCAATACTTATCTTTCTGTTGAAATGTTTTACCATAGTTTTTCCACTTTGTACTCAACTCATTGGCTGGTTGCTAATGAATGGACCCTACCAACTTAAAGATTATTTTAATATAAAGATGAAAAAAAAAAACATAAACAAGAAAAACATTCAAATAATAATAATTACAAATAATCCAAAAACTGAAAGAAAATAAAAAGTGAAGGCCAAATAGATGCAGTGTTTGAATGCTGTTCTATACAACCTACTGAAATAATTCTATCGTGAACAACCACTTTAAGTCCATGCAACTCTCTACTGGTTCTCTGTGTATAATTTTTTTAGGAGTTTCCCTTAGATGTAGAATTTCTGGGAGGAATATTATACATAAATTTACATAGGAGAACACCCTACAAGCATGGGCATCCACAGAAATAGTTTCTGGGCGGGGCCAGGATAAAATTACATCACCTCTGGTGGAATGGTGATTACTCCATCTCTACCTTATAGAGATACAGCAGGCCAGAAGGGTACATCGGGAGGCTTGGACTACTCCTGATACACCCCTCTGGAGTGGGGAGAGCATGCAGTGACTGCTCAAGTGGCAGACACCTATGTTTAAAGCATTACTCTTATTATAATGAATGTGGAAGTGCAGGCAGGTAAGACGAGGTGCCACCACAAGTTTCAGTAGTAATCCATATACCTGAGAAACAGGAGTGCACCCTGGAAACATACTGTCTGGGTACTGTCTGAGAGTATATCAGTGAGCTCCTTTTTTGTCATGTACATTAGTAGGGCGAAATTTATTAAAGACGGAAAGATCAGCAGTCTTTCCAACTTTACCAAGATAAGTTTTTTCTCCCAAAATTTCTTTCGAGATCTCAAGATCGAGTTTTTTGATCTCGAGTTTTCGAATTTTGTTCAATGGAAAGGTAGCCATACTTTACATTAGTAACATGGCTACCTTTCCATCGAAAATATTGAAACATCGGGATCAAAAACTCGCTCCCAAGATCTCAAAAGAAATCTCGTGAGAACAAAATGAGATTTCTCTCAGTAAAGTTGGAAAGACCCCGACTTTAATAAATTTCACCCATTATGCCTGACATACACAGGGATTTCTGGAAAGGCAGTGTTAAGCTTCAGGTCTTCATTAGCCATGTCCACTAAATACCGAGTTAAAAAAATTACAGTGTTTATGTATCTCTACAGGCCAAGGTGTTGAAAAATTAGAATAATACACCATTCTTACTTTCTTGATTTTTTAATTTTTAGTCTGATGATCAATAAGTAAATGAAAAGGGAAAAAAATAAAAACAAATATGGAAAAGTGTGAAGCAGAGTTTTTAATACATTTTTGGTAAATTTGATATTCTCCATAACATAACTCCCACATTTTACTATTATTCGCTCATTTTACAATTATATACCTATTGCAAAAATATACTAGGGTACAGTGCTATAGTTTTATGGTTCCGTACGAAATCAGAAAATCATTCTGAAATACATAAAATCCTAAGGGGGGAATTCAGGAACCTCCGAAGTGAGGCGCGTAGTGTTCGCCTCACTTCGGAACAAGTGACATGCGCATGCTGATGGCCTGAACGCGGACATCAGCACGTGCATTAAAGGGATTCCCCTCCCGGAGAGGAGACTCTTATGCTCTCGCCGGGAGGGGAATCCCTTTAATGCGCATGCTGATGTCCGCGTGCAGGACATCAGCATGCGCATGTCACTTGTTCCGAAGTGAGGCGAACACTACGCACCTCACTTCGGAGGTTCCTGAATTCCCCCCTAAATCTTTATAATTCCTCCAAACTATTTTTAATTTCAAAAATGTGAGAATAAAGTGATGCCTGTTTTCCATTATGACATATTGTAATAATTCTATTGTACTGTATTGTCTAGCCTGTTCTTCATTTATTGCTTCCAAGTGAAAGAAGAAAAGATTCAGTACATTTTGTCTGCAGCTGCCTACCAACTGTTTGGGAAAATACTGCTCATATAAGAATGAATTAGTGGGCGAGAGTGAGTAAACCTAAAGGCAGCTAGAAAAATCCACCCCTCGTTTTATTTCAATGTATAATTATCTCAACAAGCACAAAAATCAAACATATGAATTGAAAAAAAAAGAAATTTAGAAATTTCAATGACAGTACTTTAAAGGGATAAGATTATAAATATTAAAGCTGTTAGTACTTTCTTTTGTTGTTAGAGAAATCTTTCTAACTCTGTAGCAGAGTAAAAGTTAGGGAAGATCAGCAAACTTTTGCCTGAAAGACTGGGAGGTTCAATTGTTTAACTTTGTACCTCTGGCTTTAGGAGATGGAGACAACAGACATTGTTGGTAAAATACTGCAGAAAAATTACCATTACCAAAGTGCCGCACATAAAAACAAAATAAACTGCCAGTGTAAACCTATGGGCACAATCCCCTCTCCCCTGCTCTTCACAATCCCCCCTCCCCTGCTCTGCACAATTCCCCCACCCCTATCCCCTGCTCTTCAGAATCCCCCCCTCCCCTGCTCTTCACAATCCCCCCTCCCCTGCTCTTCACAATCCCCCCTCCCCTGCTCTTCACAATCCCCCCTCCCCTGCTCTTCACAATCCCCCCTCCCCTGCTCTTCACAATCCCCCCTCCCCTGCTCTTTACAATCTCCCCTCCCCTGCTCACTGTTCTCCTTCAAAAACAGCTTCCTCCTGAGTCCCCACCTTCCTGCTAATGCTGCTCATAAAGTTTATTGAATCAGGTGATGCAGCACAGCAAGGAGGCATGTCTGTGAGCACAGCTGCTGTTCCCAATGCCTGCAGTGTATCAGACTGCCCTGCTTGCTCCTGGGGATTCCTCTGATTGCCGGTAATGGCAAAAAGCGCTCTCCTGCCTCTGTGCTGCATCCTGTGTGCTGCCATTAGGGTGTGCCTGGGCACACCAGGCACACCCTGTATGCATGCCTTTGTTATCCAATGAGGTCCCAAGCCTCTATCTGTAGGTCCTGCCCTGTGCATTTACTGCAAAGGGATCTCTGTACATATATAACACAGGATAGGGCTATACATTTCAAAGCAGTAAATCCTCCTGTATTTTAAATGACAGTGAATTGTTTTTAAGTGGCCTGCGCTGTCCTGTTCCATTATGTACTTGATGATATACTGTATATCCAAATGTTTGGCTTTGGCGAAGTACAAATTATGTAAGAAAGCACTTGATGTGGAAAAGTATTATACTGTATGTGCATTCTCTAAAATCCTCTTCTCTTCAAAATAGAAAAATTTCTGCTGCCTGTGTAGCTCCATTGTACATCTAAGCTGCAGAATCGTGTGTTTAGTTTGTTTTTTTTTTAGATTGTTTCTGCGACAATTCTTATCTCCTTGCCTCTCCATGGACAGACAAGGATATTCAAGGACAAACCAAAATACTTAGGTCTGTAGGCTGTGTTAGTCTCCCAGGGCCAAAACATAATTTATGGGAATCTCAAAGGCCCTGGGACTGACTAACACCAACTGACTTGTTTTGATCCAAGAGAAAAGTAATGTGAAATAAGTCCAACAGATGATTAACTTTATCGAGGATTACCATACAGGAAGATAAAGTAATTTAATAAAAAAACAAGAACGAAATACAAAAACTAAACACAAAATGCATACATTTTTAAAGAACAGGAAAAAAAACAAAACTTTGAGCTGGGATGAACTGCAATTCCCAGCATTCTCAGCCAGAGGGGATTGCTGTGGGTCAGATAAGCTGCAGAGCAACAAGTCTGAAACTGTGACAGAATTAATTTGCTGGCTTTACTGCCTCAATCATTTACTCCCAAGTCAAAGGCAAGATGCGGAATTTCACATCACAATAATAGAGTGGGAAACTAACATTACTGAATTCTGGGCTCTATTGTCTACGGGCACATTTACTTATATAGCAAATATTTCCACTCAGGGTCACACTTCAGTGACAGTTAACATGAAGAATTTAACTAAAATGATTATTTTCCATTTACAGGCTGTCTGGGAAACCAGAGAAACATTACATGTCAACTCTTTAAAGTAAAACATGGTCACCTGTGTATGGAATGAAATGTTATTTTAAACAGATGAAACAGCAATCCGCTGTACGTATATAGGAGAAATAGCTTGAGCTTTTCACTGTGAAACACAAAGTAAAATCAAACAGATTTTCCAACAAACTTAGACATGTTTGCTAATAAGCATGGGTGTAACAGGGCCAAATCCCTCAGGGTGCATGGACGCATACCACTGCAATCACACTGCAGTCCCGGAGTGTCTAAACCATTCAGGATTCCTGTAAGTGTCCTAAAAATGTTTTAAGCCATATTCACACTGGCATATTGTGCACATTATTAGTATGGCTACCTTTTTATCGAAAAACTCTGTATCGAAAAAATCTTGCAAGAACAATGTGAGATCTTGCTCGATAAACTCAGAAAGACTGAGAGCGGTCTCTTTTTAGGGGACATGGGAGAGGTCAACGTTGTGAGGAAGAGAGGGCCCCAATCCTTCACCTGGGCCCAGGGAAGGTGTATTTCTGCCACTGTTAATAAGTCAGTAATTTCAGGTGAAAAGTTACCTCATCTTATCCTCAAGGGTGATTTAAAAATACAATTACCAGTGTTGTGCTGTTTTTGCATTTAAGTTGACAAACACCAAGTTTGTGAATAGTATATCCCAGCTAATTACACTTTGTAGAACTGTTTGATTGTTTTACCTGCAATTCCCGTGCATTATGGATTTACTGGCTTTAAATAAATTGCCCTCAGTTTCCTAGCCTTATCCAGGGTTCCCATGCTTGTGGTACCGCAGCTGTTATTCAATTACACTTCACAGCATCCACTAACAGCTGTAGGCACCCAAGGGATGATGGAAGTTATAGTTCAACAAGAAAGCAGCAAATTGGTTAGCCCTAGCTTAATTACACTATGCTTCTGTTATGTGGCAAAACTGTTACATTTAACATGCCCTATACAGCATATCATGTTTATTATTATAAGCACATAAGAATCTGAGAACTGGCCCAAATTATATACAATGAAAACACTTAGCTTGGAGCGCTTGTATATATTTATGCTCAGTATCAAAAGTCTAAGTAAATTCACATGCAAATGATTTTACTAAATCCATTTTTGGGGGTGTGTTAGCATGTAATGAAGAAGGCAGTTTAGCTAGACTCATTTACTGCATATCTGGGCTGTGTCCTGAAAAGCTCCTTACTTGTAAATGCATTGTGATAGATACTATTTTATGTATCCTGGAAAGCTCCTTACTTGTAAATGCATTGTGATAGATACTATTTATGTATCCTGGAAAGCTCCTTACTTGTAAATGCATTGTGATAGATACTATTTATGGACAGTACCACCACTTGGTGATTTATCTTGCTGTACTTTGCATGAAGATAGCATGTGAAAATGAGTGCTGACTCATCTCAGGAATGAGTGAATCATGGTGGTCTGTATTTGGGTACCACCCATGCAAAGTTGTAAATCTGCTGTCTGGTTTAATTGATCTGTAGTTACTTGGAGAAGCTGTTGGCCACAAAGCATATGCTACAGAAATATACTAGGTATTTAAACATGCCTGCCAAATGTCCCAGCAGGTCCTGTGCTTTAAGTCCCAAGTAGAGGTTCTTGAGTGAGAGTCCCCCAGTCTTTCCCCCATTCGGAACCTGATGGCTGTCTTTATCACCGGCGCCCAGGCAATCAAAAAACAGTGGGCGGGTACCATTGATATCAATGTCAACAACAGGGGGACACTGGATGTATGCGTAAAGGAACACAATTTCCCTCTGAATTAATATGTTTAAATTACATCTTTATACTGATTTATCTACCGTAGGTCTGTAACAAAACTGCATCTAAATATTGACAGCATCTTATAGAATATTTCAATTCAAACATTAATGAGCAACTGTGCTCACTTGGGACTCTCAGCTGATTGTACAGACACAATGCAAAATCCAAATAACTGTAAGACACAGGCCCAGCAGGGTCAAGGCTTACATGAGTAAAATGGATGAAAAATTGTAAGCTCTTATTTACTATGTAATATAATGCGCCTGGGCACCAGCCATCACATGTGCACATCCAAGTGTGCAAATATAGACACATACACATGCTGTGAGGAGAGGGACCCCAGTACATCTTTTGCTTTGTGGTCTGTCATGCCCATTGTATGCCCCTATGCACAGCATATACATGTATTTTATGGACATTAGAGGTAATAGTGACCCTACAAAGAGAGTTTTAGAATACGAAAGTATGACTTTATTATCAGTAGAAATACTTTTGTATTGTAAGTTGTAGCTTACACTTATCAAAGGTCCTTTAAGTGTTCATATACTTGTATTAGGTATCTTGATGTTAGCATATGGGAATATAGTGTCCACTAATCACTTCAATTTGTTTAAAGATCCAGTTTCTATTAGAGAGGTTTAAAAAGAGTAGATCATATTAACAACATGTTACATTAGCTCAGTCCCTATGCTCACATCCTTACACAGAGCAGTATGAACTGCTCACTAGAGAATCACAGCATTTGTGCCCTGGGTTTAGGCTTATTTCACATCCTGCAACTGAGTCAGACCTAGACAGAAGGTCAAACATCTCTCATGCAAAACCAGCCCACAGTTTTCTAAAGCAGTTGTATTCACACATATACAGTGTATATATATATACTGTATATATATATATATATATATATATATATATATATAGTGTACATATCACATATACAGTGGGGAAAAAAAGTATTTAGTCAGTCACCAATAGTGCAAGTTCCACC
>WMED01001731.1:0-26346 GCA_019650415.1 Pipa parva
AGATTTGCATTTACCAAGTGAATGGGAATTGTTGCAATTTGACTTCGTATTCTGATAAATACCCCCTATAAAGTGGTATTTAATGCAACTTGTACCTGTGAAATCTTCACATCTCCATGGGATTGCTCAGAGATCTCCCAAAAGCTCTTATTGGCTCCATGTGTCCATTCATACATATCTTAAGCAGTTGCTTAGTAACCTATTCTAATAAACAAAGACACATAGAATCTGCATTATAGGTACATTCTTATCCAGCACCGGCACAATAATTATGAGCACATCAAGTGTAATCGTGCCACAAAATATGTCTTAAGTCTCTACCAGGTTAAACTTAATGACTAATTTTCAACATTTTCTTCTACCTCAAGCTCTTATAAAAGCTGTCAAGCAGGGAAAAAAATAACAGGCTTTTAAGCAAATCTTTTTTTTTTTTCAGAAAATAGAAAATACAGTCATTAAGCCAGCTGTGACCAGCCTACAGTGTCACTTAACTGCATTTTTTTGTATTACTGTAAAGAAGAAAATCAACGATGAATCCATTTTCACTGGGATATTGCTAGCACAAATTATGGTAAAATCCCTAATGGAACAGCTAAGGGAACTTTCAGAAATGAAGTGAATGCACCTGGATTTTACCTAAAAAGACAATAATGTGGTTCGCTGTTACATACTTAATAAAGGGAAAATTGTACTTTGTTCTGACTGCCCTTCAGCTATATCTCTTTCTGGATAACCAATTATTGCAGCAAACATCAAGCTTATGCATTGCAGTCAAACTGATTAGAGAATGTACGCTTCAGTTTTCAAAATCTCAAAATAAACCAAAAAAGAAGACTTTAATATAGCTCAACAATCGAATGGGAAAAAGCACATCGAAATATTACTCTCTAACACTGTTGTCCATGGTTGCCTAAAACCATTTTTCCTAAATGTGTGCACTGTACCATGATTATATATAATATACAATGTTAGTGATAATTGTGATATTAGTTTTTTTCTGTAGCTTTGTTGAGTACATGGGTAAATGAAAATAGATAAAACCTAAAAGTCTTCATGGGAATAGAGTCCATTTAAGAGCTTGATAAGATGACCAGCTCCCTGGAGTAACAGGATAGCTTTAATGAGAATAAGAGTTGGGGGGTGACATGCATACTGGCTAAAACTTAGGTAACCCTGTTACTTGATTTCTGTCATGTACGGTCTGATCTGACAGCTTAGGTTGTCAGAGGAAGTGGGGCTTCTACCCTTTGAATTCTGGGAAATGGTGTCCTATTTTTCTCAGCATTGAAGGTGTGTCCAGTAGTTTTTAAAATAAATGCTACCCTGTATAACTTTTATTAGTGGCCAGAGTTAAATAGGTGAAGTAAAATGTATAACTATAATCTTTTGTATTTAGTATCTTATAGTATTGAGGGTTTAGTAACCAGATCTTCTGTTTTGCTGGAGGTACATTAAAAATTACAAGAGTTAAAGCAAAGCAAATAGATTAAGGGCTGAACTTGTTAGTGTAAGCTGTACAAAACATAAGCTGTATAGCTGTTTAGTTCTAAAACTTGTCACCACCACCAGTGAATGATAAATACCCAATTTGCACATGATGTGACTTGAAGAGGTCCATAACTTTGTCCATCGTATGCTTTCAAACTGGATAGCTATTTGCCACATCACAAAAAATAAGGATATTTGTACACCTTTAAGCCACACATGGGCCAGTTTTCTTCCACTAGTAAGTGGGAGTAAGTTAGATGGAGTGTGAGCAAATAAGCCCTGTAAGAGAAATAAAATGTGAAAGACTGGTTGCTTCAGTGCAGATCGGTAGCAAAGCTACACATTTATTGTTAGTGCTAAGCCCTGTGTGAGTGCTATATACATACCTTTGTTTTCATCAGTGAGGCCAGGTGAGCTTATCTGCACAGTGCTGTAGTGCCATGGCAGAAAATACTACTTTATAGTAGTAACTTTATAAAAACTACATATAGTCATTCATAACAATCAATACGACATTGTTTGCAGATATACAGGGAAAAAAATAAATTATTTATACACTGAAAATTTTGGGGTGGCCCTAACCTTTTTAAGTTTCTGTGCTAAGAAGCTATTATTTTGGCACAGATAGCCTTCTTGCAGTCCAGCAGAGTATAGAAATTAAAAGTGGATCAGTATATATGGAATAAGGTCAGAACAGTAGCTGAGATATAAAAATGTTTGCTCTTTGAAGAGATGGGGTAGACATTCAATACAAAATTAAAATAATAATTCATATTTGCCATAATAATAGATTTTATTCTCACTTTAAATCCTTTCCACTTGGTGGTATATCTGTGGTGCTCCCTCCCTCACACCATATGTCAATTTCCTTCTTTGTTTATATACTGGAGAAGCATCTTCCGAATGTATCTTTATTCTGGAAGCTGCTGAGGAATCTTGAATTCCCTTCCTGAATATGTCTGCATGATTAGACTAGAACCCCTACTTTGTACTTTTTTTAAAATTATTATAGCTATATTTTTTATAAAACACACATGCCTTAATATGTTTATTTCTCTAGCAAGTATTATGATAGGGCATTTTTCTGTTTCTCCCACCTTCTTTTATTCCATTTAACCCAACTCATTATGCCTGAAACACCCCATAATGCCACACAATGCCACTTCTAATTTACATGTAGTCATGTCTAGACTACATACCACTGGCCACAATGAGTGATCTGATATGCAAATATTGTCTGTGGTATTTGTCTGACCCAGCTCACTAATGATCTGGTTATTCCTCTGTCAGCTTGAAATGCATACCTGCCTACTTAGCCTGCTGTAGTTAAATGGCATTCTGACACACTATTACAAGGCTTAAGCTATTCAATTATATTTGTATTTATAGTCTGTACTACTCATATCATGAAATATCAGTGTCTGCTGATTAGGTGCTTTTTTATTCTTAACAATACATTCACACATCATTTAAAACAGAATTTAAAAGGTCATTAGATGATCTAGAACTATTTAAGTAGGTGACAATAAAAGATCTGTAAATTTCAAGGCATTGGGTGATTTTAGGCTTTATAATTGCCTTGCCAAATGAGGTTTTTAGTGGTGTAGATCTCACAATGATTCTTGTGCTGCAGCTGGGATACAAAAGCAACAATACTCACAGACACTATGGTCTCAAATCATTGTAACACACAGGGTCCTAACAAGCCCCACAGGGACATAATGTTCATCTGTGAAAATAAAATATTCTTTCATTTTTGTTTGAAGGAAACACACTCAGATCTATACAATGCAGAATATGAAATACTTCAAGAAAGAATAAGTGCTAACAGTTTGGTGAATGAGAGCAGGGTTTCTAAACTAAAAGAGAAGCTAAAGTCACAGCCAACCTGTGACTAGCTATATTAGCCCTTCAGACTGGCAAGGACCTCATCTCTGCAGTTGACTAAGCTCTTTGTCTCAGTATTCTACCATATTGTAGCAAAGTCAATTGTTCATATTCACTAAAGAGCATACCATTCCGGCGATGAAGTGAATTGTCACATACTACTTGCTGAGCGTAGTCAGGCATATAGTAGCAGTGTCACTTCTAAGCAAATTCTTCTTAAATAGACATGTATCGAAGTGATGTCATCTTCACATGGATCTTTTTAAAGGGGACAATGTCACTACAGCTTTCTTTATATTACTTTCTACATACTGGCAATATGCAAAAATTTAAATATGAAAGGACGATGTCACCATATAATTTCCAGAATTGTTGTTAGAAAATAATCCCCTAAATTGCAACAACTGATTTTTTTTGGTTAGTTTCAATGGCAGACTATTCTGATGCTGGCACTTGGTCACTTCTGATGGAAATATTGCCAGAATAGTGACAGGAGCCCTGTTGTAAGCCCCCCAATTCTCCACTATAATTTGGCAAAGTCAAATCCTTTATTCATGCCAGAAAACCTTGGACAAATTGTCACATGATAAATGCCTGAAGTATTGTCTTTGTCACACTTGTAGCAAATAGATGTGAAGTAGAGTGATATATTACATGGTCAGAATAATGTTCCAAACTGGGAGTGAATTAATTGCATCACAGAAAATAAACTTTGCTGAATGTGAGAAGTTGAAGAAGTAGCAAATTGTCACAAATTGACTCATCTAAGGTACAATTCCCAATGGCATTATGACATTAACTTAATTTATTCAAGTAGAGTTATACTGCTATTCTAGTTTAAACATAATAGAAGAGGTGAATTATCTGTAATATCCATTAATAGGACACTACTATTACCTTTCTTACCAAACAGACTTGCCACAAAAACCGTAATGGTATATTTCTCTTTTAAAGACCTTTTACCTTTTCATATGGCTAGACCAAATTCAGGACTGTGTTCAAAATTCAGTTTTTATTCAGATTTATTTTGTTATTTGACCAAATGTATTTTAAGTGTTCAGAATGTATTGATTCATTGCATCTCTCCTGATTTATCAAGTCTATTTAGGATCTGCACTGTGCCCTAGTGACAAATGAACCTCTACTGTTCAAGTTATGGTTGCAAACACTTTTAGATTTTGGCTGAGTTGTTGTGGGTCACTTATCTTTGATGATTACTTGATGACTGGCTTTGTATCCTACAGTTAGATAGATTCACATACAAACTGAATGAAAACAACATGGAAGCGAGGAGGTAGGAATCTACCAAATATGGAAGCAACAATACAATGCCATTGCTGGATCATTTTCAAGGGTTAATTGGGTTATGATTGTTTTCTTTCTTGCATATTTTATAATATTGTTTGTATTAAGGGGGTAGATGTACCTAGTATTAGAGAGCTCTCCAATGTCTATGTAGTGAAGAGACAGATCAAATAATAAACTGTTTTCCATTTCATAAGTACATGAAAGTAATATCTAGTAACAGAGAGGGCTCCAGTTGTCATGTAACTGATATGTCATGCACCAGAAACAGAGACCATCACATTTTATATGAAAGTTAAAAGGTACATTAAAGTAACAGAGATCTCTGCAATTGCTAAGTACAATAAGGCAGCCCTAATTGAGAATTAATTTCCCAATAGATTATAGAAGTCTTCAATTTTGGGCATGATGCAAAGCTTTGTACTCCATATGTGGGTTAGATCTATAATAATCAACCCTTAAGACAGTGTATTCCAACCTCCTCAATGTAAAAGGACAAATACAGAAGGATGAGGACTTAAAAGGAGAACTAAAGTTATAAATAAAAAGTAGGCACCTAAAATGACACCTTTGTCTATGCTGAAACATGGCAATGACAGCTTGAACTGTGCTGTCATTGCCATGCATGGAGGCAGTTTTGACAGCGCTTCCAAGGGTACATTAGCCAGCATAAAGCTCCATCTACTTATGCAAAAGAGCATACATGTCATCACACTCATTGCACTTCTTATTTTTGCCAATGAGAGGACCATTTTCATTGGGGGGGGCAATGAGCGTGACAATGCTGCGCTCTTTTGGACTGCCGATTTGACTAGGTAGACAGAGCTTCATGTTGGCTCCTGTATCCTCCTAAGTGTTGTCAAGTCTGCATCTGTGCATAGCAATGACAGCACAGTTCAAGCTGTCATTGCCATGTTACAGCTTAGACTAAAGTATTGTTTTAAATGCCTCCTTTTTATTTCTAACTTTAGTTCTCCGTTAAAAGTGATACATCTCACTCTAAGGTATCTGCATTGAGGAGCCTATCTTAGCAAACAGATACAGATGATTTTAATGGTTTCTAACAATTTGAGTTTGTACAAACATTGTTGTGATAATATACTTTATGTTTTCATTTCATTTTTTAACTGATTGTTCAGGGGCATCTGGGTGGGGAGGGTGTCCCCTTCACCTTACCTTTATTACCCATGGGGGTAGGAGTTAATAACTTCGGTTAATGAGGGGCGGGGGTGAACACCCCAGAGAGGCTCACTTGCTGCCCCAAACTCCCTTTGAATGTCTGTTTTTTTGTTGTTTTCTTTTCCAAAAAAAGCAAAAATCCAGCACTCTGAATAAAAACAGGCTTTATTCTTCATTTAGTTAAATCCAGCAGCAGTAAAATCTGATTTATAAAAACAGTATAAATCTTATGTGTAATGAAAAGACTATCAGCCAGCGTAAAGACCCAGTAACACCTGAAAATAAGAAACAATCCATTTGACTGGACACCCAATACGTCTGGTGTTTGTAGGGGAATTCCTTATATTTCTTTAATTTTAATTATTTTCTTTTTTTTTTTTATATAGTAGCCATCTTTTATCATAGGTTAGCAGACTCTCACCTTAATGCTATTTTCTTTTCTGGAATATTATATAATACATGTTTATAACATGGCCCAGAAACTGAAGAAAGTGAAAGTAAAACAACATACTTTTGTACAAGTGCTGATTAAGGGGGTTATTGACTAAAGTCCAAATTGTCAGGTAAAGGTGTGAATTTGCCATCTAATGATGGTCGCACACTACCCAATAGATGGCTACTTCATTATGGGAATATTGTTACGGTTGCAACTTTACTATGGGAATCCGCTGTTTAGTCAATATGGAGTGGAGAATCAGGGTGCAGCCCCCAAAGTGATGAGAACTCACTTCAACAGTCAAATTCTCACTTTAATCAATGACTCCCTAAATGACTGTGCATGTTGGATCTCAGCTGAGGCCACATATAATAAATTATATATAATATATATTAATAAATTACAGTTTAGATTGACTTGCCAGAGTAACTAGACTTACAAGAAGAAGCTTAGGCCCAGCACTAAAGAAGATCCATTTAATGGGTCTTAAATTGGATTTAAAGCAATATTAACAGTATTTATTCTTTAGGGATTTTACATTGAATACATATTGTATTTGCACCAATGTAAAAAGAAGTATAAAAAATTAGTTTGGCAAAGTCAAATCCATTATTTTCTGACCCGTTTTGGTGAATTGTCACTTCTACGCATCATGAAAATCCTAATTGGCCATGAAGTGGTGTGTAAATAGCAGCTGTGAACTGTGTGAGAATTAACTACACTGCAGAAAATAAAGATCTTTGCAGAATATGTAACGTTGGTCAAATTCCCATTGGAACAATTCACAATTGCAAATACATTTCCCCCTGTGTTTTTATATTAGGTAAAACTCTGACTTCATGACACTGCTCAGTTTGCAATAAAATCTTTCTATTGAGGTTACTCACAGAAAATAGGAATATGCTGCCCTGTGGAACCAGTTATTTGATAAACTGTTGCAGTTGTATGTTGCCATCTATATAATGATTTCATTTTTGGCAGAAATTTGGAATAGTAGAGGGGTAAGAGTAAACATTCCTTCCCAAGACTAATAGAAAAGGGACCAGGAATCATTTGTTTAAAGTTGACTCTACTGAGGCATGGAGTTGACCATCTGAAAGCATGCCAAATGGCTGCCCTCACATATATGTCAGATCCTAACCTTAATAAGAGCTACACTGACCTACGAATGACAACAACTGAAATTGACTGTCCCTCTGCACAGAAGATTCTGATTAGCAATGCTAGACGCCCTAGGCAACAATACCAAAATGTGCTACCCCCACCAGCAGTCTTCCCTCTATTGTGCCTCATACAGTGCAGCAGTACTCCCATACAGTGCACTATAGTGCAGCAGGTAAAGTGGTGAAAGGTAGTGTGCATCTCTGCAATTTTCAAGTTCCTTTCTCTCACCCACCCTTTCTCCATATTGTGGTGCCCCAACCTTCACTTTCCAGATATTGCACTGACCCAACCTCACCTTTTGCTGTAGTGCATTGCCCCACAACCCCCTCATTCCCCCACAACCCCCTCATTCCCCATACTGCGCTATCCCCACAACCCCCACTCATTCTGTACTGCCCCCACAACCACCCCCCCCCCTCACGCTATGCATTGTTAATGGTTTATTATCTCTTTAAAACCATGCTGCTTTAAAATATATAAATGTAGAAAAATACCTAGTCTTCCAAAATACAACATTATTTAAGCCTGTGTAACAACAGTATGTGGTGGCAAGAAAGAGTCCATTTAACTCAAGTTAACACATGGTTAATTGCTAGCTTATGTTATAATACATAAACACCTTCATTAAGTTTCAGTACATTTTGCAACAATGTTTTACCCAGTAAAAAAAAATGTTGACTATAATAACAACAGTGAATTTGATTAAGATGTTAAAATTAAGATCCAGTGATGCAGTAAATAAAGCATTAACAGTAAGTATTTGGCAGATAATTGAATGACTCACCAAGACTTTAAATATGTTATATGCCTTTATATGGTTGAGAATTTAGGTTTCTTTGCTTAAAAACATATCTCTCCTCTCTAACAGAGAGACACTTCTATTTTAACCTGAAATGGAAAATATCAAGCAGAAGCTAATGACTAAATGTATGGTAGTGGAACTAAAGACTGGCATTAAGTTCAGTCATCCAAACAGAATCGCTTGTGACATATTCTTATTGTTATTTCTCAGAAATAGAGCCTTTTACTTGTTTTTCTGCTTTCTTCATGAAGCACATTGACCTATGTAGATTCATGGCTGACTGCAAAAATAGGCACAAGAAATAGCCTAGGAGGTTATAGGCAATTAAGCCACACTCATTCCCCTATTTGATATGTTTCTTTTAAGGGACAATATACTTTATGCATGAGTATGTATGGCTTTTACCCAGCAGAGCAAACTTCTTGTTGAACGTATTCTATAATGAATGTATTACTTTCCTAAAGTAAAAGGACAAATCATCCATAGACTTCACTGAGACACTGCCTACATTGGAAATGATAGAATCTGCTCTGTGTATTCATCTTTGATCCTTATAAACAAAACAATAACAAAAAAAAGCATTGATTGCTCTGGATTTCTATAGTTGCCCAGTACAATGCACGTGTATCCATGCAGTAATTAATAAACACATGCATTTTTATTAAAAAAAAATAAATATATGAAAGATTTACATGGTCTGTGTATTTTCCTTGTGGATTTCACAAGCTCTCAAGGGGACTCTATAATAAAATGTATTAAGAAAAAATGAGTTTATTGTGCTACTTCAGCAAGTCTTGCTGATTTTACTTTGCAGCAATCTATTGTTATTAAGTGGAGGTTCTGTTCTATACATTTCTGTACAACTCTCTCTAAAACAGAGGGAGTCAGGCGGGTCAAGTCTAGATGATTAAACATGAGTAAAGACTTTACTGTTTTAGGAGGGGAAGAAAGTAGGGAACGGTCCCCTTAACAGTTTCATATTACATTGCAGGATCTTTCCACATCTTGCAAAAAATGTGCATATTGTTCCCATATTTTACTGTTACTGGACCAATATATCAAGAGAAAATATGCTTTTAAATGTTACAGGGTTCTATATTTGTGATATGATACATTTTACCCTTTGCCTATCTGTTTTGTCTTTTTTTTTTTCTCTTTTTTTTAGAAGTTGGTCCAAGAATTTTACACAGTGTCCTGTGTGCATGACTACATCAGGGCCAAGGTGCCAGCCTTCCTAGCTGAGGATGTGATGATGATTACAATCTTAAGGTGAGAGTTGCTGGTGACAGAAAGGGATTTAGACTTTGATCATGAATATAGACCATTGAGCAATATTTCTCCCCAATTCCAGAGACATAAACACCTATGTAGTCACCGGAAAAAAAGAATCAATAATAGAGAAATATATAGATCTAGGTTAAATGATTAGTTGGGATATGCACCAAACACATGTTGGTAGTATGGCAGCAAAGGCACAGACAAGAACAAGCTTATTTGTATTCTCAGCTGCATCCACACTCTGGTTGTCCTGATTTGACTTCAAATGCTCCTGCGTGTTTCTGTTGTGCTAATCCTGCTCCTGGTGATCATATGGTTGCAGTTCTGTTGTGTCTCCAGTTTCCAAGATTTTCAGTTCCAGTTCTACCAGCAGTAACTACCCAGCTGTCACTGGTTGGAGGATAGCTTGTTAGTCAAAACCTGGGGACAGATCCATGGCAAAAATCATAACACCTTGCAGGGTTTAAGGTGGAAGTCCAGGTACTCTAGGTTTAGTCGGCATCAATTCCACTGTAATATAGAAGATCCACCCATTGTCTGTCTGAATATTTACAAAATTAAAGTCTATATCCCTGAATGGAGAGAATTACTCTTCCATCTTAAGGTTTGTGAAAGGATTGATAATTACTTTATTTCACATCTTATTATGCAAGATCATAAAGCATTAGGCAAAGCCTGAATACAACTGTAACTTACAGAGAAAAAAAACGTATCTTAAATGTCTTTAGGACCTTTTTCTTTTCTTTTATCTATTTTGTCTGCCCCTGATAGAGTCATTCCTGATGTTATATCAGGTCCACAGCATAAATTAAATACTGTACATTTTTTTCCCTATTTGTCATTGTATTAAAATTACATTTCAGCAATGCTATTGCACAGCTACATAAAAAATGGCAGTAGCACACTATGAAGTCTGTTTCCTGCTCTCTTTGGAGCTTATGAAGTCAAATATCAACTATTTGGCAGTGATCAGGACACAAACTATTGCCACTTCATGCCAATTAATTCAATTGTCTTTGTATAAAGTACTTTTTTGGAAATGTTTGACTAGTGCTTCTCCTCCTTCTCTTAACATAAAAACCTTGTTTATATTTCAAAGTGGTTACTGTAGTAAACATAGCAAATTAATATATACCCTCCTCATAACATTAAGGTACTGCAAAGGAAAAACAGTCTATTTACACAGGGTAATTGGTGGTCTATATTTCCCAGCAATCTCCCAGAAAAGAATCCCAATTTCTGCAATTATATTCACTAAAATATGCCCTGGTAATAGTTCAGGATCCTGATGGAGAAGTTCCAGCTTATAATTGGACAACCCTTGTGTAAAGTGTATAATAAATACAAGGCAGGACCTTTTTCTAAACTCAAAAAGAGTAAGGGGGCTAATAACTAAAGTCCAAATTGTCACGTAAAGGTATGAATTTGCCACTTCCCCATATTCGGGTATTCAGAAAACTGCGATGTGGTAAATTTGCCAGCTAACAATAGTCATACACTACACAACAGATGGCTACTGACATGGGGGGTTATTCACTAAGGTGAATTTGCAAACAGCGGATTCCCATAGTAAATCCTCGACAACTTTCCCATTGTGTAGTCGCGACAATTTTTAAATGTTAAGATTGCGACAATTTTCCCATAATAAAGTCGCAACTGCAACAATATTCTCATTATAAAGAAGAGACTGCGACAGTAACAGCCTATTGCGACTGTCTTTATCTGGTGAATTCACATCTATACACAACAATTCATGGGGTAATTCAGGAAAGTGCGAACTCTCCTTGTGATGCTTTGCATCAGCTCGCTGAGACAGGTACGTGCTCCCTGCTCTGCTGCACGCGGAGATCAGCGAACGCTTTAAAGGTACTTTGGCGAGGCGAGGCGACTCGAGTAGTTGCGAGGTGAGCCAAAGTACCTTTAAAGTGTTCGCTGATCTCCGCGTGCAGCAGAGCAGGGAGCGCGTACCTGTCTCAACGAGCTGATGGGAAGCATCGCAAGGTGAGTTTACACTTTCCTGAATTACCCCCTCAGACTTTAGTGAATAAACCCAGTCTTGAATAGTTTATGTGAATACTGACGCAGTCACAAATATGCTGTGTGAATCGTCTGTTTATTCATTAAGGAGTAGAGAATCAAAGTGTAGCAACCCAAAGTGATGAGAATTCACTTCGACAGTCGAATACTATCTTTGATCAATAACCTCTAAGATTTTCATTGATAAGCAAGAAATATTTTTAGTTTTTTTTTTTTTTTAAGTTATTTAGTGAATTATATTACAACATTAAAAGATACTAAGGATAGCATATGCAGAGTATACACAGTCAGTGATGCACCACATCTAAATATCTACATCTATTCTTATCCGACTCCTAAATGCTGTTTTTATTCTCAACATTCTAATTAAAATGCTTAAAAGGCTGTTTGGAAATAATTTCCCTAAAGAATTACAAGGTAGCAGCTAGATTTACTGCCAGCAAATATAAGAAAGTTTCAAAAAAACAAACTTTGCCACAATTCATAGCTGAAAATAATATATATATCCATGTTTTGTTACAGTTAATCTGCCTTTGATTGCAATATATATATATAAATAAATATATATAAATATATATATATATATATATATATATATATATATATATATATATCACTTACACATGTACAGTATAATAAACCTTTCCTCCATTAATGCACACTGACATACTTTATCTTCAATCCATTAGTTTATTTGTGTAACGTTTTGGTCTGAATAAAAAATAATACACAAATAAACTAACAGATTGAAGTTAATGGAGGAGAGGTATATTATACATGTGTAAGCGGCACATATACATAAAATAAACTGCAACAAAACATATACAGTGTGCTACTGTCACAGTCATGTCTTTATTATGGGAAAATTGTCGAAATCTTAACATAAAAAAATTGTTGCGACTTTATAATGGAGAAATTGTCACGGATTTGCTACGTGAATCAGCTGTTTGTGAATTCGACAGTCGAATTCACATCTTAGTGAATAACCCCTAGAATGTGGAGTACAGAGTGTAGTTCTAAATTGGCAGATGTACATATACATATACCTTTGATTATTTTTGTTCTCAGTGTACTGAGTTATGTACAGACTAGAGGAGCAATGGAGCAAGGCCCGATCAGAAAGATAAGTAATAAAAGCTAATTCCTAAAACGATACCTTAGTCTAAGCCAGGGGTCTGCAACCTATGGCTCTTTTGATGACCATATCTGGCTCTTTCACTGTAACGAGCGGTGCAAGCACTGCTCATTACAGTCTGCCGCCAAGCGCTGTAGAGAGAAAGCTCTCAGCACTTCCGGGTTGCTAGCCAATCCAGAGCCGCTGCGCTGACGTCACCTATGTGACGTCAGCAGCTCCACATTCAAAAGGGTTGAGGGAGCCACGCGTATATGGCTCCCTCAGCCCAAAAGGTTGCCGACCCTTGGTCTAAGCTGAAACATTGAACTGTGCTGTCATTGACATGCACAGAGGCTGACTTCACAGAGCTTAGCAGGGTACAGGAGCCAGCGCAAAGCTCTGTCCACCTAGTCAAATCAGTGGTCCAGAGTATATGTCATCCCGCTTATTGCGCCACCAATGAGAACACTCCTCTCACACGCAAAAAGTAAGAAGTGCAATGAGCGTGATGATATGTACACTCTTTTGTACAAGGAGGCGGAGCTTCCATTGGCTCCTGTATTCGTGCAAATGCTGTCAAGTCTGCCTCTGTGCATGGCAATGACAGTATAGTTCAAACTGTCATTGCCATGTTTCAGTTTAAACTTGTCAGGAGCAGGAATAAATGGCTCGTTTATTCTGTCAGGAGCAAATGCTAAGTTCAGAAGGAGACCTTGGCAAGTGTCTGGAAACAGCCAAGGAAAACACAGAACAGACCACTGAATATTTAGGCTAAAAACAAATAGTTACTGTGCTGGATGCAGAAAACTGTAGTGCTGACTTGGAGTACTTTGAATGAGCACCAATGCAGGAAACATAAGAGGTTTTATCCAAAAAACATGGCTCTAATGAAATCCAAAATAAAGCAGAAACATGACAAGAGAACAGGCAAGTGCAGGTACAGACATGAACAGGATACAGAGAACTCAGGTACAGGATACAGGATAACCAGGACACAGGTACAGGTGTAGAATGCAAAAGTATTAGTGGATCCTTAATATCACCAGAGATTCAAGTTCAGCCAGAAACAGGGCGCTCTGAGTAACTTAGACTGAAAAAGCTGCTGACAGGCAAGGCTGTGAATAACTTGGACTGAAAATGCAGCTGACAGGCAAGGCTGTGAATCCCCAGGAAATGCAGTGAAAGAGCTGCCAGATTGGAATTCACAGTTCACGGCAGGCTGGCAGGAGCAGATAGCACAGCAGCTTTGACACGAACTCAGAACACAGGTAAAAATATGAGGAAAATAATAGTTCAGGACTTTAGCTCAGAGAAAACGTCTGCTTACTGGAAACTCTGGATTAAACGAGCAAGGAGGGGGAGGTGTGAATCATTTAAATAGCCTTAGGGATAGTGAACAAAGACAAGACTCTGGATCCTGATAATTAGGGATAGTGGAAAAAGGCAAACAGAACTATGGATCCTGACAAAACTAAAGTATCATTTTACTGTAGGTGTCTTCTTTTTATTTATAACTTTAGTTCTCCTTTAAATGGAGTTTTTAGCACATTAACCTATTGTTTATTAGTGAATTTTATATAAACCTCCTTTACACAATCTTATTACAACTAAACTAAACATATTCATTAAAAACAGATGTGCATAACAATAATGTAAATGTATTGTTACCAATAATTAAAATCCTAGTTTTGTCTTTCTGAAATAAAGCCTTCTATTGATGCTAGATTGTAAAATATACCTTTGCTAACAAATATAGATGATAGCAATGAAAGGCATTGGTTTTAAAAAAAAATTCTTATGAAAAACCTTTCCAAAAACATGTTTCAAACTATGTTGAAGCCGTAACACTGGCATCAGCCCTTAGAGCCATACTATTGGGGATTCTAGCATTCCTGGCTTAACAACCACCTTCTGGCTAAAGCTGGTTGGCAGAACTCCATTTGGAAATAGACCTGGGCCAGCTGGATAAGAGTCGTGGTCTAGCCAGATTCGAATGCTACAAAACAGAAGAGTGTCAAAGGTATAGGAAAATAGATTTTAAAATAGTATAGTATATTTCAGAGCAAATGACTATCCCCTTCCTTTATTACATAAATGTGACAACTGTTCTATTTAACAAAAGGACAGTGTATACTATGGTCTCCTAATTAATAAATGTTAATAAGGGTGGTAGTGATAATAATGCACGTCCGGGCAGCGCTTTGAAAAAGTATTCACAAAAACCTGATGTTATATAGAAAATAGTTATTGTGCTCTAAATAATCCTTTAGATTAAAAAATGATAAATATATAGCTAAATTGAAATAAATTCTTGGCAATAATAATTAAGTCAAGAAATAATGGATCACTGAATTATAAGCATGGATGTTGAGTATATGTACATATAGGGGGGGATACGTACTAAGATCAGCAACCCGTTTTTCACTGATATCGGAATTTATCAAGTCCTTTTATACGTTTATATTACCTGGCAGAAATATCATCGATATCGATATCAAAGGGCTCCATTGACACTAATGTAATTTATAGTGGTATTAACACATCAATATTTATCAATATTGATAAATTATTTTCAACTTTACATAAATTAGGGGAAAAGGAAAATGCACAAAAAGACGCTTGAAAAATGGCGAATGATCTTAGTAAACATCATATATATTTGAGGCACAGGAATTATTTACGATATAATTCACACCAATGAAAGATTCCAGCTCTACAACTCCTGGTCATTACCAAACCAGTCCCTTCAAGCTTAGAAACAATAATGTTAGCTTTGAACTGCACAATTGGTGCTACTTGCTTAAAAATGTTAAGACAGCATTATTAACACAATGTTTTGGAGGGGTCAGTCTCCTTTAACACTCCTTTCACAACTAACACTACCTTTTCCGAAGCCCTAGATTGATATTTCACAATAGTCATCAAAAACCTGTACAACATTAGACAACTGGTTGCCCTTGATACATTCAATAATTCATACCTGGGTACTCTATACAGTAATTCAATGGAACAAGACACAATAGTGAAAATAGAAATAAAAAGCGACATATGAGGTGTTTAAAAACTCCGTTGCCTTCTAAATTAACATTGTATAATAAAATTATCTATAGCTAAATATCATTATAGCTACTAATCACTATTGTGATATCTATTTGTTTTTATTATATAAAAGATAAGATGCAGGCCTACTCCCTTTAGCTTTATAAAAGCCCTTACAATCCATTCATCAAAAATAAAATTGTGAACTCCGCCAAATCACTTTGCCAACACCTCCACTATAGTCTGATAATAGGAGACCATTCAGCTACCGTGTTTTGACAACGGATTGTTTGTCAAGTAACAGGATTCTTATTTATGATCCAAAGCTTGCTACTATATATGTCCAATATAGAAATATTAGATACACTATATTATGACTGTATATGCTACATTTGATAGTTCTCCTTGTATTGATACAGGTAGCAGGTTTAGACATTATCTTTGTTTATTACCAAATTACATTGAGTAAATTGGTAATGAGTGAATGTGATCATTTACAGGATTATTACTTTCATATGTAGAATGGTATACATGTTTGCTGTATAGTATAGAATTTTTTGACACATTACTTCACTGTTTAGAGTTGATTGTAGACGTTATAGCATGAGAAATTACTAGAGTGTCCATTCTGTCATCATTAGTTGAGACATTGAGGATTTTCATACAAGGAGCTTTGAGTTTTTCAGCCCCCTTATTCTTTGGGCGAAATTTACTAAGGGCGGATTTAGTCCGCCCAAAGTTAATTCCTGCCCGCACGTGCGGTATTCCGATCGATTTGCGATCGCACGATCGCAATTCTGATCAATTTGCGATCGCACGATCGGAATTGCGCTCGATTTGCGATTGTGCAATCACAAATCGATCAGAATTGCGATCGTGCGATCGCAAATTGATCGGAATACCGCACGTGCGGTAAAAATACCGCACGTGCGGGCAGGAATTAACTTCGGGCGATCATTTCGCCCTTAGTAAATTTCGCCCTACAACTCCCTATGGCTAATTGCATTCTGTATTAGTCACTCTCTTACTCTGCCTATGTATTATTATTTGTACTTATACTTAAACCTTCTTTTTAATTTACTCTGCCCCCACATATTCTACTATTTCATGGGTATGCATGCATGGGTATGTATGGATGTATGCGTATTTATAAAGTGTCACTACGTTATGCAATACTACACAATTAAACAAAACAATTATAATAAAGATATGGGAAAGTGCTTAACATCAAACAATTGAAGTAAATTACAAGCATATATCATGAAGATACATCACTTTAAGTGCCAGGGAAGCAAGTGGATGGAGATCCCTGCCCCATAGAGCTTACTAAATAGAAGGGAGACACATACACAGATGTGTGTGTGTGTGTGTGGGGGGGGTAACACCTTTTTTTCCTTTTCTCCCCTTCACATGCCCCTTACAACTAGCCATGTTCTGGAAGGGGAAATTAAGGTTTTTAAATACAAAAGGTATTATTTCACAATTTAGCTAAATGTAGTGGAAGTAATTATTTCACTCACTGTTGACCTTTATGTTTGTCATATTATTGTCAATTTAAAGAAGTCTGCCATTCTATTGTTTATATACGTGTACAATTTGTATGAGCTGTTTAAGTTACAAAGGTGGATAATACAAACTATACATTTGAACTCACTTTTGAATTCACTTTAAATTTAGTTATTGTTAGGGGCAATAAAGACTAGACTTAAATTTTATTCTATACAGATGTAAATTTTATTCTATACAGTCTTAAATTTTAAGTGAATTAAAATGAACTCACATTCAGTAAAAATAAGGTGAAATTTGCATGTGCAATTCATTGGCACATTGCCCTGTTCCTGTCATTATATTCTTAACATTGGGATTGTCGTTTATCAATACCCCTGAGAATACAGTACAGAGAATACTCTCTTTTCTGGCATATTTGATCCAGTGAGATATTATAGAATTAAATATTAGCACATAACACATATAAGACTTGATTCACATTTTCAAGTTAATAGCTGTACTATGATCCATATTTCTTAAAGGGCAAAGAGTTTCTTTCCCCTTTTTGGTTTTTATATACTTTGACTGATCTATAAAAAAGGAAAAAAATGTGAATGGAAAATAATTTTGCCAAATTTCAGTTCAATATAATTCTGATTTACCAGTTCCTACCTTACAGCAGCCCATTTGGAAACTATGGTCTTACGTTATGTCAGCAATGTCAACCAGGTTTCTGAAAAATCAAACTGAAAAAATAGTATTTCCATCTTTGTAAATACCATTAGGTTTAAGGGGGTTATTTAATTTATTAAAGGGCGAATTTGCATAGCGTAGTGACTTCGCATCTGTTTACATTACTATGATCAGGAAGACATGAATTCACTTCTTATTCGTGAAGCAGCTGTTAGACTTATCTAACAAGTGGACAGCATCAAATGCTGTCTTATGCACAGTGTGGTGTAGTCAGTCAGACAATACTGGGATGCAGAGTCATGCGAAGTGAGGCGACAATTCATATTTTAGTTAGTAACACCCTAGTCTCTGTATAGGGGTACACCAGATTACCTGACTGTAATTACATAGCTGTCTGCCAGAAAAGGAGGAAGTAAGTCAACCTCAGTGTGTCTATAGCTGGGATTTCTGGGGCTATGTGTTATATGAAGAAGATTGCAACACTGCATTGGGTATTATATGGGTCCACTATTTCACTGTATTGGGGGCATTATATGGAGATGACTGCAACACTGCATTGGGTATTACATAGGACTGTTGCTGTAAAGTACTGGGGGAATTATATGGGACTGCTGCTGCAATATAATGTTGCTTGGTGCTGACCACTTGTTGGGTAGAAGGGAGACCCATTGGGGATTTTGCCTAGGGCCCAGTGTGCTCTTAATCTGGCTCTGTATCTAGTAAACACCATGCAGCACATCAGACGTATAAGCAATAGATGACATCTTTCACATTCAAATTCTTTAGTGCCTTTACCAAACCCCTTTCTCCAAGTTCCAACTCAATATATTTCATTACTTCTTGTCACTGTGCAGAAACATAGAAGATAAGCTATATACAGTAGATAAAGACATCCCTTTCATACATATGAAAATATTTACTAACCCAGAGGGCCACTGTGTCATTTTATTTGGTAAAATATCTGATACAAATTACACCATTATTAGTAAATACCTTTTAATAAATCTCCAGGCATATTTGTACTGCTCAGTAACAGAAATTGGTTAGGGCACAGCCGCCACGCTTATAATACATCTCATAATCTCTCACATTTTCATAAAGTTTCTCAAATACTGAAAAATATTTCTTCAATAACTACATAGAGTGAAGTGACAAGACTAAACATTCTATGTTAATCCTCAAAAACTGCACAGTAGAAGTGATTATATTTTGCCCAAAATGAATTTTGGTTCAGGATTAACAGATTCTAAAAGGATACATTATGTATGATCACAACTTGGTGATGCCCATCACCATAAACCTATACAGACACCCTGGTGGTTTCATTACTTTCTAGCAACTTAATAAAGAACCATTTATCTACCTATTTGATACCACTGCCACTCCTTACAGGTTGGATGGGAGCAGTCCATAAAGCACATATTAGAGAATGTTTAATCCACTATGCAGCAAAGTCTCAAATACAGCAATGTCTTGTCTCAAATAAAACACAATCCTATACACTAGAAGAATATATGTAGGCACATTGTAACTTAGAAATTTGCCACTAATGAAGACCATGAAAGTCCTAAGGTAGTTGAATCTAAAATGCATGGCACATTTCATAACTTAAGTCCTAGCAGAGGGTGTATCTGATGTATACAATACTTTCTACATATTCTTTGATGATGTCATGCAACTGATTACACAATAACTTAACAGCAATAGATGAACATGCAAATCTTGTGTATGTCCTCCAGAAAATTTACACATGGCACCACAGTATGTCTTTAATTATGTTCGCTATTTACTTTCATGAGTAAACCCTGTTTTCTTAAATTCCAGTTTTGCAACACAGACTTTCCTCCAGGCGTGACTAGGATTATCTATGTGTTGTGGAATCAGGGACATACTTTCTTAATGGGAAATGGATCACCAGTCCCTCTAGCCAAGATTATTCCAAATTCAATCTCTCACCTCCAGTATAATTCAAGGCAGAATAACCAACACCCTTAGGGGGATAGTTAAAAAAGTTAATCCTGGAGAAACAGCCTTATTTAATAGATTTTGTAATTTTTATATTACAGATAAACAATGCATTCAAGTATGACAGAGAGTAAAAACAAAACAAATCAGGCAATTTTTTTCTTTTGCTAGTGTTACTGCTCCTTTAAGAATATGTAGGCTGTTATTAAAGTCTTTTGGATACATAAGATTTTCCAAATCTTTCAACACTGCAATGAATTTATTAAAGATTTGCAACATGTGCATTTAACACATCGTTACTCTGATTTTCCTATATAATAAAAACATCCATATGATTATTTGACTTGCTTTTATAATACAACAGAGAAGAGAAACACAGATAGTACCTTTCTCTATCTCACATTCTCTAGTTTTTCTAAAAAACCATTGACAAACAAGAATATGCACCTAATCAATGTCTAGTAAATATCAGGTAAAGAAAAATCTAAATAGGCAATGCTAAGCAATCACAGACTAATGAAGATCCAGGTATTAAATCAATTAAGAAGTATCAAAAGCTACCTAATCATCAAGGAACAAAATTGGCACCACAATATGTAGTAAGTATGGGAAAGCCTAATTTACTAAACATACCCTGCAGTCACATAATTGCATGTAATTTTACCAGCATAATTAACTAATTTAATTACCACTTCTCAAGTGCATCAATTATTGACGTTACAGAGTTTTCAGACAGCAGAATTACTGCACAGTGCATTCAGAGAATGCAAAATACAGTTTTATCTTCTGCAAAAAGCCAACATAGGAATAAGCATGAACAAGCGTTAAAGGTTTGTTGCTTTCTCCTCTGGGAGGGAATAACCGGGAAATAAAAAGAGATCAATGAGATTCACTTGCAAATGTCTTTTTTAAAGTTTTTCTCAGAAGAGACGCTGTTGAGGTCGCTGCCAAATTGTCCGTTGTATTACTAATTGTCAGCTGAAAAACGACTACCGTGCACAGTACACAAACCAAGTCAGGTTCTGGCAGTGATTTTATTTTAATGATTACTGGGGTATATCTGATTTCTTCTATATTGGGGGATATAAAGCTCCAGCTAAACACCTGAAGGCTTGGTTATCAAACAATAAAGTAAAGTTTAATGCCATGTAATCTGTTATGGTTCATGGTTCACTTCTTTTTATACTAGTTTATTAAAAACTGAAACTTATTTCTTGGAACATTTACAGTAAGGATTTCACAAAAAATTTATATTCCTGTGGGGAATTTACATGGCTTTTCCTGCTTTGCTGGTAAAAAGATACTTAGGGTGAAATTTTTTGGGTTTTTATGACATTACCGAGAGAAATCTCATTTTGTTCTCTCGAGATTTCATTCGAGATCTTGAGATCGAGTTTTTTCATTTTTTTCCATGGAAAGGTGGCTATGCTTTACATTAGTAGCATGGCTACCTTTCCATGGAAAATATAGAAAATTCGGGATTGCAAAAGTTAATATCGTTATCGTCAATGAAATCTTACGAGAATAAAATGAGGTTTTGCTTGGTAAGGTCGGAAAGACCCAGGGAGGTCTTTCCGACTGTAATAAATTTCTCCATTGATATCAGTAAGAGGGAATTTCAATGTTTAATTAATAGGCAAAGCCAACCATTATTTTATGAAGCGTGGATTTCACAAAGAATGTTATCAATTTTTCAGTATAACTGTTAGAAAGAAATTTCATAACACAAGATTTTTTACATTTGTCAAATACTCCATCATAGAATTTGCTGCAATAATTCACATTTGTTTAATACCATGTGACTGCAATTGTTTTTTACAGTTAATTAAACTGTGGTTAATAATACATTCACATGAATAATGGTCCTGTGACAATATAGATTTAGATGATTTCGATGATTTCGATGATTTCTTGGTTTGGACAGGTTGACATTTTATCCTGTTTACAACTAAAAAAGTTTCTTGATAATCTGATGATGGTAGATGTCCTATATAGTCAGTAAAGGATTGGGAAACATGTTGCAGCTGAAGATATCTAATTTGTTTATTATTCTTTAACTATTGTATTAATATAGTATTAGTAGTAGTATAGTAGTATTCTAATATACATGGAAATAGTTAAACTATATCAGGAGACAGCAGGTTATAAAATTCAGCTTCGCTCCATTTTAATAGTTTTTTGTGAAATTAAGGGGGTTATTCACTAAAGTCCAAATTGTTGCGTATAGGTGCAAATTCGCCAGATAAAGACAGTCACAATAGGCTGCTACTATCGCAGTCGCGTCTTTATAATGAGAATATTGTCGCAGTCGCGACTTTATTATGTGAAAATTGTTGCAATCTTAACATTAAAAATTGTTGTGACTTTACAATGGAGAAATTGTTGCGGATTTACTATGGGAATCAGTTGTTTGTGAATTCGACAGTCGAATTCGCACCTTAGCGAATAACCCCCCAATCCCACTGTATAAGGACAAAGACTGCTGTTTTGACCATTTTTCATAACCTAATTTCAAACTTTTTTTTAATTAGGAATTCCTAATCTGGAACATTTTTCTAATGTAACCAGAGAATGAAAAAAAAAATTAAAAGGGCAGCAGTCAGGGCTTTGATTCTGTGTTAATAAGCTACTTTAATTTATTGAGATTGTTAATTGCCCCTGAGACTTTATAACACTTGAAACCTGGCACATTTACATTCCAAACAAAAAAAAAACAATGTCTTGTCTTGCTGTGACAAAATTCATTATACAATAGCAATGCTGCACTCATTTTAATGGTCACTGCAGCCATGCTGTGTTACTATGGAAGAGAGCAGAACACAGGAGCTGGGCTCATTTTATCGTTTTAATACCACCCTTGTAGAATTGTAATCTAAATATGTACTGGAGAGTATGAATCAGATCATTCTTGCTGCTAAATAGACATGCATATGATGTGCTATTGTATAACGTATTTAATAAGCTCTATTTATTTTACTTTGTAGACTATGACTTATTTAATGCCTTAGGAGCTTTTGTTCCCCCTACGCTTTCTCTTTATAAACGAGAAACTGACTCTGGGGTACCTGGATTCCCTAATTGTAAGTGTTCTGTGACATTAATCATTGCGTTGAACTGGAAATGACATATTGAAACTTTACACATTTGTATATGAAATGTAATTGGATTGATTCAATATGCTGCTAAATACCCCTGCTGATTTGTATTAAAAAAAATGTGTTCTGTTCTTTTAAATAAAGATCCAAACCTTATTTGAAGCGCTCCAGAGATTCCTGTGAAAGACTGTTCCACGATTTTATACAACCCTTCTCACAGCTGGAAACCAAACATTTTTTCTTCCAGCCTCAGAGGGAGCCCACGTGTCTTTTGTGGCCTAAAAGTGAACAGCTGATCACAATATTTCTTAAAAGGAAAAGTTACATATTTATAAAAGGTGATCATGTCATGCCTTAATTGCCTTTTCCAAGGCTGAATAGGTTTAATTCAAGACTTTCCTCATAAGTGAGATCCTCTCCTGCCTTTATTATTTTTTCCCTAGTTTAAAGCTTTTACAGCTACAGCACATTCTTTTTAAGTAACACTGCCCGGACTTGAACTCAGTATTCAAGGAAAGACCTTACCAGTGAATTCTACTGTGACAACCTTGCTATCTAGTTCTGAAAGCTGCAGACTGGCATTACATTCTTTTATTTACATCATTTATTTACATTATTAGATTTACTTCTTCAAGGTTTATGATGCTAGAAACATTTTTAGATGTATGGGGAATATGTAGATGGGGAATATGTAGATGGGGAATATGTAGATGGGGAATGCATCATTCTGTGTTGATACTAATAAAATAAACAACTGACACATTTCAGATGAATGCAATATTCTAACAAATATGCTGTTATGGTTTTTATTAAATATTTTAGGTGCAAATAACTTGTTTCAACAATTTTTGATTGTTTTTGCTGATCCCTTGGATTACGAAGATTGCACTTTATTAAACAAATAGCGTAGCTGGTCACATTAGGATGAAACATTTCCTTAGCCATTATCTTTACTATTTACTAATATTTGTATTAGGGATATTCATAGATGCATGTTTTTGTTTTGGTTCAGATTCAAATCCAAAACCGTGTTGTGGTTTTGTTTAATTTCTGATTTTTTTTTTTTTTTTTGACAGAGGTTCTGGTTTAGTTTTCGATTCAGATTTAAAAAAAAAAAAAATAGAGAAAAAAAGCAAAAAAAAAATCTTTTGTGCTTATATGACCAGTGCACAGTGTCTGAATTCACATGGACGTTGTAAAGACCTGCATTAAAGTTCGGTTACCCTTACCTTCTCTGTCATCTTCTCTCCTGACCCTTGTAATCTTAAATGGGCCCATGTTCTTGGCAAAGTTCTCTTCCATTTTCTTGTTTTGATCCACTACAACTGTGGGAACTGCAGATATTCTTAACAGGAAACTGTCTATAGACTTTTATTAATGATGAAGAACTTTATTTTGTTTTGTTTCAGTGATTAGCATCGGGTATGGCCACAACAGTTCAAGACCCCTTGGACTACTGTGGATCCCGTGCCCTCCTTTCCAGCATATACCCGTGTCCTGCTTTCCAGTATATACCCATGTCCTGCTTTCTAGTATATACCCATGTCCTGCTTTCCAGTATATACCCGTGTCCTGCTTTCCAGTATATACCCGTGTCCTGCTTTCCAGTATATACCCGTGTCCTTCTTTCCAGCAGGGGCAGTGTGGTGGCTCAGTGGTTGACACTGCTGCCTTGCAGCACTGGGTTCTGGGTAAAATACCGCCCTGGAATCCATCTGCATGAAGTTTGTATGTTCTCCTCGCACTTGTGTGGGTTTCCTCCCACAATCCACAAAAACATACGTGTGTGTGAGACTGAATTGGGAAACTATATTGTAAGCTCCACAGGGAAGGCACTGAAGTGAATGACCAACCTCTGTAAAGTGCTCCATAATATAGTAGCACTATATAAAAATGAACAAAATAAAAAAAATATACCTCTGTCCTGCTTTCCAGCATATACCTGTGTCATGTGTCTGTCTAAGCTCCTGCCTCTGTCTGGCACCCTACCACTAGCTAATATCTGGAGTTTTATATATGATTTTATGATACTGAAATATAGGTAATGATTATAATGTATAATTGTGCAGATTAAATTTTGTGAATAACATTTTATTAAAAGCAATCTATTCACACAGCTCATAGCTGGATATTAGCCTAAATACTTCAATACTACCACTACAAACCATACTGGAGAAGTGACAATTCATAGAGAGTCTTACTTTAAACAAAATGGAGCAATCTTTACAGAGATCTAGTTACCCATAACAACCAATCAGCAGTTATCAGCATTCACTAGTATGTGTCAGTTAGAATAATTAAGACCAAACTCTGTTTGATCGCTACTGGTTACCAGGCATTTTAACAAACAAAGTAAAAATGGTTACCTCAGTAAACATCCATGATACATCATCGCCTTCACCCAGAAACACATATAAAATCAAAGGAGAGCTAATTAAAATTCTAAATTGATTAATTGTGCTGCCTTCAACAAGTGAACATCCAGAATAGGTGCACAACATATTGAGGTGGGAGTAACCCCACCCTTTGACAGGTAATAGACATTTTCAACCAGTTGCAACTATTGAAGAATTCTACAGTTAGGGTTCCTAACTAAGGGTTGAATTTCATCTTACCACCTGGAAGCTACCCTTCACTACCTCCTGTTAGAGTGAAATTACTTACTACCTTCCCCCTGTGGTGTGCTATACTACACCCTATTACAGTGTTCTACTGTGCAGCTCTCTACACAGCTGGTGGACACTTAGGTCACCTCTTGAAAGACTCAAAAAGCCTCTATAAATGCCATCTGGGGATAGATCGTTCCCAGAGGTACTTCACTGTCACAGCTGCTTAATCTAGTCTTGCTTTGAATGTCACAATTTCTTTATAAAACACTGGTGTATATAACCTAGGTTATATGACTTTATCAGATAACCCATCTTGAAAACTGTGGGAACCCCACAGATCATTGTACAGAGCCACTAATGAACTACATATAAACATACCTAGAAACAGCAATTTAAAAAATCTACAACTATAATTATGATATTATTACATGAACCCTGTCCTCACCCTCAACAGTAGTTACTGTTTTTCCATGACATGGAATATTGAATGTTGTAAAGGAACAGTTGGTGCAAGGAGGCTAGTGTGAATGCTACTCCTTAAATTAATTACCCAGGAGGATTTTCAGATAACTGGTGGACTAGAATCAGCTTAAGGCCAGGGTCACACTGGCTGATTTTCAGTCGAGCTGGAAAAATATTCTCCATTGTTTTCTGTGGGGTAATCTACACAGGCTATTGTGTTTTAAACCGTAGAAAATAATAATACATAAAAAAACTCAACTGAAAATCAGCTAGTGTGACCCTTTGGTGTAAGGCAACAGTGTTCT